>JAGKTI010011531.1:0-26234 GCA_018397915.1 Birgus latro | reverse complement strand
TGTGTGTGTGTGTGTGTGTGTGTGTGTGTGTGTGTGTGTGTGTGTGTTCTTACCTAATTGTACCTTTACAGGAATGAGTCAAGCTCGTACTGCCCCGGGTACGAAACCATTGTCATCATACATATCCTTAAATTTATGAACAGTTTTGGCACACACTATTTTATTCAGTAGTGCATTCCACTGATCAACTGCCCTATTTGGGAAACTGAATTTCCTTACATCTTATCACCTCTCTTTTGATACAGTTTTTGCAGTGTCCTCTTCCTAATGCTTCCCCACAGGTTATATACTGTAGGCATTTATGTCTATTTTGTCTTTCCCTGTGATTCATTTATATAGCATAATCATGTCTCCTCTTTTCTTTCTCTCTTGTAATGTTCGTAAATTCAATTTTTCTAGTCTTTCTTCGAAGCTTAGATCCTTTAAATTTTGTGCCGATCTTGTAGTCCCCTTTGTACTTTGTCAGTTTTATCTATATGTTTTTTGAGATGTGGATTCCAGACTACTGATGCAAACTCCAGGGTTGGTCTGATGGATGATGATGTTATCTTTCTCTGATAGTCTTCATTTAATATATGTGAATGCTGTTCTTATATCTGCAAGCAGTGTATATATGTTCCATACCTTCTCATTGATGTGGTCAGCCAGAGACAGTGTGCTATTGATAAACACTCCTAGGTCTTTCTCCTTTTCTGATAAGTGTAGGGTTGAACTTCCTAGCTAATAATCCCAGTCTGGTCATTCTCCACTTTTACCAAATTTAATTACATGGCATTTGTCCATATTGAATTCCATTTGCCATCTATTGCTCCATTCATGAAGCTTATTTAATTCTTCTTGTAGCTCTCAGCAAGAGTCTGTATTTGTAATTCTCCTTTGTATTTTTGTGTCATCAGCAAACATATTAGATAGCTTCCATTTCCAATGTTGCTGTTGTCAATGTCATTTATATATCATCATCATCATCATCATCTGATTCTGTGATGTCCCATGAGGAGAGTAGAAGCCCAGAGCTAGGCAAGTTGGTCCTGATCTTTATGATGAGTGTAACCAGCCTCACTCATCTCTGAATGGCATGAGCAATAAACCCCAACCATCCCACGGATATAAACCTCCACAGACTGGAGCGCCTTAATTACCCACTAAACCACCAGGTGCCATAATTTGGTTATATGGCTACCACACAGTGTAGTAAATGGCTTCCTTGTGTACAAGAATCCATTTGGTTTGTTACTCAGTGTAGAGTCCCCCATGGACAGAAGGAAGAGGAAAGAATGAAGAAAAGAAAGTCAGAAGTGGAAGGCATGAAAGAAGGAAGGAAAAGAGGAAAAGGCAGGCATTTATACATACTAAAAAAAATAACTGGTGCCAGCACTGATCCCTATGGAACTCCACAAGTCACTTTTCTCCATGATGAGTAAATTGCCCTTAATGCTGCTCTCACTTCCCTTTTTCTATGAAAATCTTGCATCCAATAGTACAGATTACCTTCGATTCCTCCTTGATGGTACAGCTTCCATAAAAGTCATTGGTGCAGTACTCTGTCAAATGCTTTCTTGAAATCTAATACAGCCATCCTTTAACATCCACGTTTTTAACATACATGGTTTCAAATACCCGCGGGTGGATATAACATACACGGTTTTAAATATCCGCGAGTGGATACAGTACCGGGGCCAGATTCACTAAAGCATTTTATCTCGTTGAACTCTGCTGCCACTGTTCACTGCAATGTAACATTATCCCAGGCACAGTTCACGGCTGTTTTAGTGATGGCATTATCCAGTGAATCAAATATAATACTCTTCCTTTCAGCCACTTCATTTATTAATGCCATAACAGTAATTCATCAGGGGAAAACTTAGGGCGGGCTGGGAGTATTTTTTTCTTCCATGCTCTCCTTAGCAATCTTGGCAGCAAAGGGCTTTGTGTTTACCAGCTGATACAAGGGGAAAGCTCTGTGACTGGCTGGTCATACCAAAGCTTTGTGTGTATGAGCCTCTGTCACTGGCTAATCAGAAATCAGCCGGTAACAGTTGAAATGCCTGAGAACCTCCCATCGCTGAGGAGAGGTAAAATTTTTTACTGTTTTTATAGTATTTCTTGCCCTTATTACTGTACTGTTTGTAAAGATGTACAGTACACAGGAAATGGGGGGTGCCATTACTCACGGAACATTTGTTTTTGTTGTCGGGAGTGTCGATGATGTGGAGGCTGGAGGAGGGAGCTGGGACGAGTAGTCAGAAGAGGCCATCCAGTAGTATTCATTATTTTTAACTTTTTTAGTGTTTTTGTATTAAATAAATGGTTGTAAAAATGCACATAGAGTTTTTCTTTATTTATATAAGGAAATGGGGGGTCCAAGGGTGTTTTTAAGGGGGGCAGCAGAAATCCGCAGAGTTTTAACATACAATGGGGCCCCTTGGATAGCGACCTTATTAGTCCACCAAAATGGCCGCTATCCATGAAATCGCTACCTGAGGGGCAAACTTCTTACCTAAAAAATTAATACAGTCCTGGACTCCTTCAGCTATACCCCTAATTTCCTCCATTACCCATCAGTATCACGTCATATTTCTTCAGTACAGTACTGTAATAAGATAAACGTATACTACATACAGTATTCAAAAAATTATCTTTTTCTTTTCCTCCATGCAGTATTGTTTCTTTGGCTTGCCACGCATGAATTGTCTGGCCTTTTCAGTCACTTTTAGATTACCAGCACTTCCTGTTTTTTCCCTGGGCCACCACCACCACTTGGGCCAGCCCCCGATGTTGAAGCCATGATATTAGCACACTCAGTAGCCAGATAATAAATGGAAGGTCACAAAAAACTTTAACAATGGCGAGAGACTGTGACAAGTTGAATGGATGTGCGGTGTGTGGATAAACAAACATTCTTCTTCTTCTTCTTGGGGTAACAGGGGAGGTTCACCTTCCACCCGTCAGTATTGCTTAGATACTGGCATTCCCCCAAGAGAAAAGGAAAGGTAAAGGAAAAATTTAAAACTGTAAAATTTGGCAGGAGAGAGATAGTTGGAGTTTAGTTATAAGAAAAGCTTAAGATGCATATTTTCACATGGGTCAATGAACTATGGTCCTGACTCCTTCAGGTATATCCCTAATTTCCTCCATTAACCATTAATATCACATCATATTTCTTCAGTAATAAGATAGTATATTACATATTCAAAGAAGATTAACAAACTTACTTTTAATTCGTTTTGAGTGCCACTTACAGGCCGGTCCTGCAGTGGACCTTAATGGCTGATGACGACGATATTGTTATCAACTGTAGTTACCGTACCGTGGCAGCCTGCTAAAGCCGCTAAAAAATAAATACCTGTACTATACTCCAACGAAACCCTAAATTCCTACTGTGAACACTAATAAAATAAACTTACTTAACATGCAAATGGATAAACAAACTTTAAAATCATTTTTGCCATTTATTGTTGAAATTACTGTCGTGCTTGGTGGTTATTGTACCACAGCAACCTAGCGAAAACAGCCCTGACTCTGCTCACTCTCCATCTCTCATCCCTCATCTTTCTCTTGTCCCTCACGTCGTAAAACATGCAAACGAACTTCATTCTCAATGCGATGGGCCTCTGTTTCCTCATCTTCCCAACCATCATATAGGTCCTCCTCGAGCTGAACAGGGGGCATGTCGACATCGTCCTCTTCGTCTGACGAGGCATTCAAAAGGGCTGGTCTCTGTACCTCATGCTATAATGTTTCTTTGGCTTGCCACGCATGTATTCTCTGGCCTTTTTTGTCACTTTTACACTACCTGCACTTCCTGTTTTTTTCCCTGGGCCACTGCCACCACTTGGGCCAGCCTCTGAAGTTGAAGCCATGATAACAGAGCACTCAGTCCCCAGACAACAAATGGAAGGTCACAAAAAACATTAACAATGGAGAGAGCGAGGGTTGGATGAACGCATGGCTCATGGATAGGCAATGGGTCAATGAACTGACTGAGGATAGACTTGCACTCACTGTCTGTGTTACCAGGGTCCGACCTTGGCAACTCTGCCCATCCACCCACTACATATGAAGATCGGCTCCCATGAACCATCAGCATTCAGATCAGATCAGATGATATTCGCCCAGTATTGCTTTTGAATCAGGTTCCAACCCTGGCAACTCTGCCCACCTGCTAGCTACGTGTTAAATGCCTAGCGGATTTTCGCTAACTGTGCACCATCAGCATGAGGGTAGACTCGCACTCACTGTCAGTGTTACCAGGGTCCGACTTTAGCAACTCAGCCCATCGCCCGCTACAAATGAAGGTCGGCTTGCATACACTATCAGCATTCAGATCAGATCAGATGATATTTGCCCAGTATTGCTTTTGAATCACGTTCCGACCTTGGCAACTCTGCCCACCTGCTCGCTACGTGGTAATTGCCTAGCGGATTTTCGCTAACTGTACAGCATTAATCGCTATGAGATAGTTTCTTTCCTGTTGCTACCCGTGGATTCGCTAACCAAAAAAACGCTACCCGAGGGGCCCCACTGTACGCGGGCGTCTCTGTTACCTAACCCTCCTCGATGTTAAGGGAGCACTGTAGATACTGTCTACCCATCCTTCAATTTTCTGTAATGTTTCTGCAACTCTATCACAGTAGCCTTAATAGATTAGTAACACATGATTTTCCCTTTCTAAAACTGAACTGTTTCTGTTATACTGTATCTTTCCAGATGGTTTACCCAAAATTTTCTTATCAGCTCTTCTAGTATCTTACAACACTGGTCTGGAATAATGGTCGGTAGTTGAGTGGCTTTTGCTTACTTCCTCTCTCGAATAGGGGAACAATGTTTGCTGTCTTCCAAATATCAGTAGTTTATCTTGATTTGAGGATTCCTAGAATATTAAATAAATTGGTCTGCTTAACTCTTCTGCACATTCACGTAGCACCCAACATGAAAATTCATTGGGGCCATTTGCTTTCCCTTTGTCTAATTTACTCAACTCTTCCTGTACCTCTTGTTCCGATATTCGCATAACTGGTAATATGCATAGGCATGCATGTTCCTTATCATCTCTCTCAAAATAACTTTCTTCTGTAAACACTTATTGGAATTTTATGTTAAGTACTTCACAAACATCTTCTTGGATACAGGTTATTCCCTCATCCAAGATGGAATCTACATTTAACTTTGGTACTGTTTCAGATGTAGCTGTAGAACAGCTTTAGTTGATCACTACATTTATTATGCCTTCATCAAACAGTCTTTGAGCTTCTCTTCTTAGCCCTGTAAAATTATTTCTTGCCTGTCTATAGCTGTTATATTCCCTCTCACTATTGTGTCTTCTTTATCTATTGCACAGCAAATCTCTTTTCTCTTTGGCTTTTTTGCATTCTGTATTAAACTATGTCTTTGTCCTTACTTCTGTTTCTTTGTGCTGAGGAATATAAAATTTTGGACTCCTGATGTTCAATATAGGCTGGGGTGATGAGAGAAGCAAAAACACGAGTAATGGTGAGAGGGATGGCGTTGGTAATGAATAGTGATGGTGGAATATCTCAAATTTGTTGAAAGCTGATGATGTCGTACTACTTGCAAATACCAGACAAGAACTTAGTAGACTAGTGCACAGTTTTACTTCTCTCGTGCAGTGTTGGTAACTTCAGTTTTTCCAATCTCTCCTCGTAAGTGAGTTCCCTTAAACATGGTATCATCCTTGTTGCCATCCACTGAACCCTCTCTAGTTTATCAATATGCCTCTTCAAATGAGGTGACCATACCACAGCCGCATACTCTAGTCTTGGTCTTACCATGGTCACTTCAACCGCCTCAACATTTCCTCATCCATATAATTAAAAGCCACTCTCATATTAGTCAGTAATCTTTAAGTTCCTCCAATGATTTTGTTTATATGCTTTTCTAGTGACAAGTCATCCTGAATAATCACTCCCAAGTCTTTCTCATCCTTTCTTTTACTAATTATCTCATTGCCCATTATATATGTATAGTGCTATCTTCTCTCACTAATTCCCATTTCTAATATATGAAACTTCTTGGCATTAAAATCCATTTTCCAAGTCTGGCTCCAACTGTGGAGTTTATGCAAGTCCTCTTGCAGTTTTTTACAACTATCAATACATTTAATATATTTCATAATTTTAGCATCATCTGCAAACATACTCATGTAACTATTCAATCCATCTGGCAAATCATTTACATATATCAAAAACATTATTCGGCCCAAAACAGAGCTCCATTGTGAGACTTTGTCTCTGCCTTCCTATCAAATAATCTCCCATCCACTTTAATAGTTTCCCATGCACCCCTCCAAATGTCTTCAACTTCCACAGCAGTCTCCTATAGGGCACCCTGTCAAATGCTTTCTTAAGATCAAGATTCCCACAATCTGCCCATCCCTCTCTTTCTTGTATGACATCTACTACCCTACTGCAGAAACTTAATAGGTTAGTAACACATGATCTTCCATCCCTAAAACCAAATTGTCTTGGTGTTATCACTTCATTTTCTTCTAAATGCTTTATCCATCTTTTTCTATTAATTTTCTCACAAATTTTACAAACTATGCTAGTAAGTGATATGGGTCTGTAATTAAGTGGTTCTTCCCTATCTCCTCCCTTGAAGATTGGAACAATACTTGCTCTTTTCCAATCTTTATGTAACTGTCCATTTTCCAGTGATGTCTTAACCCCTTAACCGTGGGTCGTCACTTTCGTGACGGTCGGGTGCAATAGATCATACCACGGGGCGTCACTTCTGTGACTGTGTTATTTTTAATTCCCCCGGGCTTTCAGGTGAAGATTTGTATCATCTATCAGCACTGCCAATGTCCAACAATAGTCAGAGCTGCTAATGTCATCAGTACTCCCATCCATTGTTGACAATTTAGCCATTTTCCCCCATTCTAGACTCCCCTCCCTACATCCCCTCCATTACCCTCTCATGTCATCTGCTCAGCCGCTCTGCGCTAAGTAAATCTCCCCCGGATTTTTCCACTGTTTTCATCCATTGAAATGAGCCGTATGCCCTATTCTTATACAAAATATTAAATATATAAAAAAAATAAGGTAATTGATAGTGCCATACACCTGGAATTGGCTAATTATCACTTGGCAACATCCAACCTGCACTCGTTCGCTAATTTCCCCTGCTGATTTTCCCCGTGAAATATGCCGTATGAGCTACTCTCGTAATATAAATGTACATAAGAAAGGAAGGGAGAAGCCTAAGTGATATTTATATTCACCTGGAACTACCTAATTTATTATGTATTGTCTAGATTTCCTACGACTTATTTCCTAGCTTATACATTAGCAGCTGACATTGTCAACTCTTCGCTACCGAGATAGTCAGTTTGCTCTCGTCCTTCACAGTGAAATGACACTCCTCCATTTCTGCCGCTTTTGCGCCTATTATAAAAGGCCCTGTGACCTCTACCCCTACTCAACATCATGTGGGAAGCGGTAAAGGACTGTAGATATATATAAGTGTAATAAAGTACTAGAAATAATAAAGTGTGAGTGTGTATATCAAAGAATACCAGCGGTGAATTAGCGCAAGTGGGAGGCTCGTACGTGCTCATATTTGCTTTCACAGTGTTTTTTTTTTTTTTTTAGTATGGATTCCAAACTACTTGGAAATCACTGAATAGTGTTTCTAGTGATAATATCTGGCAGTGGTATTCAGATTAGGGAATGTCGGAAAGTTTAAAGTGGAGTCTTTCAGAAGTCTCCACAAGTCCTAAGGTAGTCGACGAGTGCTAAAAAAAACATCCCAGGAGAAAGCTGAAGGTTTGTGCCATCGTTTCATTTCATTTCGTTTTTGAAGGCTCCAACATGCTTGCATGCGTCAGCCTTGGTCACCTAATGGCGGCTCTCCACGCTGCTCGATCCCTGGCAGCCTCCCTGTTCAGTCCCTTAACCCTTAAGTCACACTTAATGACCTTGTCCCATGTCTTTCTGGTCTACCCCTCCCAAACCCTCCCCCAGTATTAACACCTCTCACCCTCTATACCCAATTATCATCCCCCATCCTCTCCACATGTCCAAACCACCTCAGTCTGCCTCACCTCATCACAACACCAATACACTCCAGTCTCATCCTACCTCTCAACTCTTCCATCATAAACCGAGCCCTCCCAGGCCTTGCACGCAGGGATGCACTGCACATCCACCTAATCATTGTCATTTCTGTACGTTTAAACCTGCAAATATCCTCTTCCTTTACTGCCCAGGTCTCATTACCAAACAGCATCACACTCCTAACACATGCTGCATACAAAGACCCCTTAGCACGTAAGGAGAGTCCTCTCAATGTCAGGAGAGGCAACAGCTCCCTGAACTTCTTCCAACCACTTCTCACCCTAGCAACCAAGCTAACTCCAGCCCCACCTCCGGCACATAACATGTCTCCCAAATAACAAAACTCCTCCACACACTCAAGAGACTCACCTGCAAGTTCAACCCTCTCACGCCTAACAATCTCCACCTGCTCTCCCCGACACGCCGCACACATGAAATCAGCATCATCTCGCAGTCTACCTCTAATACCACTACATCTCTTGTGCATCTATTTATCACAAACACTACACAAGATGGAATTACTTCCCACACCCTTGTTGCAAACTGCACATGGCCACTCTTCCTCTCCTCTGATTGTACCGCCACCAACCCTAGATATCATCACTTTTGTTTTATCTGCATTTACCCTTAAGCCCATGTACCCCATACCATCTCTCCACTTCTTAAATCTTTCCTCCGCCTCCTTTTCATTCTCTGCAATCAACACCAAATCATCAGCATACATCATCTCCAATGGGAGTCCATCTCTGAAGTCACGTAAGAGGGCTTCAAGCACCATAATAAACAACAAGGGACTCAAAACTGACCCCTGATGCACACCAACATTCACGGAAAACTCATCACTCAAAGCTCCATTCACTCTAACCTGGGTGCGAGCACCCATGTACATAGCCATAACCACCCTAACCAGCCACTCTTCCAACCCTAGCTTTCTCATTGCCCACTTCACCACCTCTCTAGCGACTTTGTCAAAGGCCTTTTCCAAATCAACAAAAACAAAATACAATTCCCTTTTCTTTCCCATATATTTTTCCTGAAGCTGTCGAACAATGAATATGGCATCAGTGGTCCCCGTGCCTGGCATAAACCCAAACTGCATCTCATCGATATTCACTCTTTCTCTAATCATACCTTCTAGAACTCTCTCCATTACTTTCATTATCTGATCTAAGAGCTTTATGCCTCTGTAATTTCCCCTTTCCTGGGCATCACCCTTTCCTTTGTACACATTAACAATTACACTCATCAGCCAATCATCTGGGACAACACACTCATATATAATCATATTTATCAGGTCAGTGACTAACCTCACCCCAGTATCTCCTGAGGCCTTCAACATTTCGGCAGTCAACCCAGACACACCTGCCGCCTTCCCCACCCGCATCCTGCCTATTGCCTGACTCACAGTAGCAGCATCAAACAAAGGCCAAGGGCCAAACACTGGATCAGCTGGCTCCAAACCTTCTCTATCCCAATCAAACTCCTCATTCAACAACCGGCTATAATGCTCTCTCCATGCATCTTTAATATCCTCACTGTTCACCACTACCCTTCCATCATCATTCTTCACACACTGCTCACCTACAATGTCCCGATTATCCCTCTTCACCTGATTTGCCACCCTAAAAATCATATTTTTCCTTTCTCAATGATTTAGATTATCAAGTAAAAGTCTCTGTGACTCAGACTTCGCCCTGTATACCTCTTTTCTAGCCCTGCGCTTGGCAGCCAAGTACTCCTCCCTGTTACCACCATTCTTCCATTCCCGGAAAAGCCTTCTTTTCTCCTTAACTGCAGCTTCTACACCCTCATCCCACCACCAAGTTACTTTATGTCTTGGTGGGCCTCTTGTCCAACCGCATATTGCATCGGTAACTCTCAAGAGGTTGTTCTTAAGGGCTCTATACCGTTCATTAACACCTCTATCTACGGCTTCCTGTTCAGCCACCACTCTCCTCATCTCACTATAAAAGGCATCCCTTACTGATTGGTTTCCCAGCATCCATATTTTCCTCCTAGGTACATATGTCCTCCTTCTCATCACTCGTTCCTTAAGCACCATGTCACAAATCAACAGTTTGTGCTGCTGCACACACTCCTCGCTTCCTATAACTTTAACATCCCTCACTAATCTTCTATCAACCCTCCTGACCAGAAAATAATCTATCTGACTACTATTTCCCCCGGACTCGTACGTAATCAACTGGCTGATTCTTTTCCTAAAATGTGTGTTGCACACAATCATCTCCATAGCCTCCCCAAACTCGAGTATTCTTTCCCCTTCCGCATTCCTCACACCATATGCACATCCTCCATGGACTCCTTCATAACCTTGAGCAGCTTCACCCACATGACCATTTAAATCCCCTCCCAGAACCACTACCTCATCATCACCCATACCACTTACTACACATATTAAATCATCCCAAAATATATCCTTCTCTGCGTAATCCAATCCTTCCTATGGAGCATATGCCGATATAACTGAAATCATACTTACTGACAGAGTTAGGGAAATAACAGAGGAATTAGTTGGAGAAGAACAGGGAGGTTTTAGGAAGGGAAGAGGTTGTGTAGACCAGATATTCATTCTTAGATCCTTAGTGGAAAAGTTTCTAGAGAAGGGCAAGAAGTTGTATGCAGCCTTCATGGAGAAAGCATATGACAGGGTGGATAGACATGGTTTGTGGAAGGTATTAAGAATATATGGAGTGGATGGGAAGTTGTTGAAGGCAGTGAAGAGTATGTATGAGGGTGCTAAGGCTGCAGTGCGTGTGGATGGCAAACTGAGTGAACCTTTCCATTTGAAGGTTGGATTGAAACAAGGATGTGTCATGTCTCCATGGTTGTTCAATCTGTATATGGATGAGGTTATAAAAGAGATACAAGGTCGGGCAGTGGATGTTGGACCGGCCCTAGTGAGAGAGGGCAGTGTTTGGAAACTCCCTGCACTGTTGTTTGCAGATGATACTGTGTTGTTGAGTGAAGACGAAGGGGAGCTGCAAGGCTTGGTAGATGAGTTTGGGAGAGTGTGTAAGAAACGGAATCTAAAGGTGAATGTGGGGAAGAGTAAAGTGATGGTCTTCGAGAGAAGTGAAGCCAGTGAGTGTACAGTGAGATTGGATGGGAAGGATATGGAGAATGTGAGTGAATTTAAGTACTTGGGCAGTGTGATGAGTAAGGATGGTAGTCTGGAGGGTGAAGTGCTCGAAAGGGTNGGAATTAGTTGGAGAAGAACAAGGAGGTTTTAGGAAGGGAAGAGGTTGTGTAGACCAGATATTCATTCTTAGATCCTTAGTGGAAAAGTTTCTAGAGAAGGGCAAGAAGTTGTATGCAGCCTTCATGGATCTGGAGAAAGCATATGACAGGGTGGATAGACAAGGTTTGTGGAAGGTATTAAGAATATATGGAGTGGATGGGAAGTTGTTGAAGGCAGTGAAGAGTATGTATGAGGGTGCTAAGGCTGCAGTGCGTGTGGATGGCAAACTGAGTGAATCTTTCCATTTGAAGGTTGGATTGAAACAAGGATGTGTCATGTCTCCATGGTTGTTCAATCTGTATATGGATGGGGTTATAAAAGAGATACAAGGTCGGGCAGTGGATGTTGGAGTGGCCCTAGTGAGAGAGGGCAGTGTGTGGAAACTCCCTGTACTGTTGTTTGCAGATGATACTGTGTTGTTGAGTGAAGACGAAGGGGAGCTGCAAGGCTTGGTAGATGAGTTTGGGAGAGTGTGTAGGAAACGGAATCTAAAAGTGAATGTGGGGAAGAGTAAAGTGATGGACTTCGAGAGAAGTGAAGCCAGTGAGTGTACAGTGAGATTGGATGGGGAGGAAATGGAGAATGTGAGTGAATTTAAGTACTTGGGCAGTGTGATGAGTAAGGATGGTAGTCTGGAGGGTGAGTGCTCGAAAGGGTACAGCAGGGAAGGAAGGTTGCTGGTTCGTTGAAAGCAGTGATAAGAAACAGGGAGGTGAGCATGGAAGTGAAAAAGTTGTTACATGACAGTATTGTGATACCAACTCTGACATATGGAAGTGAAGCTTGGACCCTGTTGGAAGGACAGAAGTCAAGAGTGAGAGCAGTGGAAATGAGTTATTTGAGAGGAGCATGTGGAGTCACATGGAGAGACAGACTAACAAATGAGGAAGTGAAGGAGCGTTGTGGTGTGGTTGACGACGTGATGGGAAGCGTTAGGAGAAACACGTTAAGGTGGTTTGAGCATGTGGAGAGGATGGAGAGTGAAAGATTGACGAGGAGAGTGTATGTGAGTGAGGTGGAGGGGGCGAGAGGGAGGGGGAGGCCGAGGATGAGATGGAGGGATGGAGTGGAGAGGGATATGAGAGAGCGGGGTGTGAGTTGGGAGCGTGGTAGTGAAATGGCAGGGGACAGAGTGACATGGAGGCGATTTGTTTGTGGCCACCCCGTTCGGGATTGAGGCATCTGGCAATAGATAGATAGATGGATAGTTTAATAATGGATTCTCTTTTTAACTGTTCGTAATCTTCTTTTGTCCATGCCCTAGTTTTGAGGGACATATAAAATATGTGTACTATTACATCTATCTTTTCTCCATAGCTGTCCTCTATTTCAATTCCGAAAAGTTCAGCCAAGGTATTTTCAGTTTCTATATATTTTGCTCTTAGGTCATTATGGGTTAAAATCATTATACCTCCCCAAACCTTGCTTTCTCTATCCTTCCACCAAATGTTATAATTGGTTGATCCAAAGTTGTGTGTGTGTGTGTGTGTATGTGTGTGTGTGTGTGTGTGTGTTTACCTAATTGTGATATACAGGAAATGAGCTACGCTCGTGGGGTCCCGTCTCTTTTTCTCAGTAAGTCAAATTTTGCTTTAAACTCGTTTAAATTTTTAGACTGGAAGATCTCTTTGTCCAGTCCATTCCACAGGTCTATGCATCTATATGGAAAACTATATTTCTTGATGTCCTTCAAGCAGTGTGGCTTCTTCAGTTTCAGTTCATGTCCTCTTGTTGCTCTCTTATCCCATAAAAACAGATCTTCTCTATCAAATTTATCTACTCCCATCATGGTCCTGAACACTGCAATCATGTCACCCCTCTCTCTCCTTTCCTCTAAGGATGGCAAATCCAGCCTTTCTAGCCTCTCACTGTATGACAGATCTGCCAGACTGGGGAACATCTTGGTTGCTGTTCTTTGTATTCTCTCAATCTTGTTTATATAGTTCTTTTTGTGTGGGGACCACACTACTGTTGTATATTCTAACCTGGGGCGGATCATGGCCACAATCAGTTTTTTCATCATCTCTTCATTCATGTAATGAAATGCCACTCTTATGTTGGTCAAGAGTTTATATGTCTCTCTAACAATCTTGTTAACGTGTTTTTCAGGTGACAAACTATCCTGAACCAGCACTCCTAAATCTTTCTCTTCTCTCACTTTTGTGATTGGTTCATTACCCATCAAATAATTCAGTGATGGTCTCTTGGTGCTTTTACCCATTTCCAATATTTTACATTTTTTTGCGTTGAATTTCATTTCCAACATCCGGCTCCAGTCATGTATCCTATCCAGATCCTCCTGCAGCATTTTACAGTCCCCTTCAACCTCTACCTTCCTTAAGATCTTTGCATCATCAGCAAACAGACTTCCATAACTGTTCACTCCATCTACCATATCATTTACATAAATCAGGAACATTACTGGCGCCAACACTGACCCCTGTGGGATACCACTTGTTACTTCTCTCCATCCAGACGTCTTGTCCTTTATTACTGTCCTCATTTGTCTGTCTCTCAAAAAGTCTCTCATCCATTCCAGGAGGTTACCCTTGAGTCCTCCTATATGCTCTAATTTCCACATTAGTCTCTTATGGGGTACCTTGTCAAAGGCCTTCTCCAAATCTAAATATACACAATCCACCCAACCGTCTCTCTCCTGTAGCACATCAATCGCTCTTGAGTAAAAGCTCAACAAGTTGGAAACACATGACCTTCCACTTCTGAATCCAAATTGACTTTCAGTCAAAATATTCATCTCTTCCAGATATTTTATCCACCTATCTTTCAAAATCTTCTCGCACAATATTGCAACCATGCTGGTTAGGGACACTGGTCTATAGTTCAGGGGTTCTTCCTTGTTTCCTCCCTTGTAAATTGGTACCACATTTGTTCTCCTCTATTCCCGAGGTGTGTGTGTGTGTGTGTGCGTGTGTGTGTGCACATGTACACATGTGCACCTATCCTTTCTCCTCATGCTTAATAGATCAGACATGAGTAAGGATTGCAATTTTGTGTCTGCCTATCACTGTTTACAACACTGTGACTTAACTGATCTAAATAATTTTACCCGTAAGGTTTATTATTTGTTCAGGCCAGTATTGCAGTGCTGTCTGATCTAATTACAGTGCTGGACAGGAGGCTGATGTAATTGGAAACAAAATGCACTGCACCCACTCCTCGGCAGAGTCTAGGACGATTCCTTTCATCATCACCATTTTTAATGTCTGAGTGGTGTTTCCAAGAAGAGGGAGCATAGAATAAAAAATCTTTAAACAAGGTAATTAACAAATAATTAAAATACAGTATAGTATAATGTTAACATAATCTGAGACTTACTGGTAGGCCGAGTGTTGGCGATATTGAGACAGGCCTTGAGTGTATTGATGGCTTCTTGAAACTGGCCCTGTTTTTTCAGCACCCGTGCTCTTACAAGGTGATATGTTGGCTGCTCTCTTACCTGAACAACAAGGAAGGCAAATTTTCCATTAACTTGTGGTAACCTCATCATTAATTTATGACCACAAGCTAACTTATCACTAAATTATGAAGGTTATCGTACAGTGTAATAAACCTTTACTATATTAGACTTTGCTTTCAGCAGATACTTCAGGTATACTGAAAGTTCTTCTCTGTAAGAAATCAGTCTTGCAAAAATAAATAGGTTGTATGGTAAGTGGGGGTGCTCACCATCCACTCACTTGATGTAGTACTGCTTTGAGTGTCTGCCCTTTCCTCTCTTCCTTCCTTCCTCTTCTTTCTTTTCTTCATTCATTCCTCTTCCTTCTGCTTATGGTTGACTTTACATTCCCTCTTCTGTCTTTCTTTCCTTCATTCTTTCCTCTTCCTTCTCTCTACAGGTAAGTCTACACTGACTGACAAGCCAAATGGTTTCCTGTACACCAGGAGGCCATTTACTGTGCTGGGTGGTAACCATATAACCAAATTATGGCACCTGGTGGTTTAGTGGGTAATTATGGCACTCCAATCGGATTGAACCGGTGCCGGTTTATGTCTAAGGGATGGTTGGGGTTTACTGCTCATGTAATGCCACCAGGGATGAATGATGTTGGTCACTCTCATCTTAAATGTCAAGACCAACTTGCCTAGCCTCGGGCTCCTATGCTCCTCATGGGGCAACATAGGATTGGATGATGGATGGATAGATGGATGAGTAACATGCTCAATTTTAGTGGGAAAAAAAAAAAAAACAAGCTGATTAAAAAAAAAATATCTTACAAATAAAGTTGAACAAGAATGGCAATAGTAAAACTCAATCAATTTGAGATGCTTTGACATATCACATTTTAAAAATTGACGGTAAAGTAATAGTTAGTACGATGACTGGTTCAGACTTAATCAGGTGAGTGTTTGAAAAACTGGAGCAGATGAGGGAAGCTTAATTGATGAAACACATCTGATTCAATCCTGTTTAGATGAGTGATATGTGGTATGCCTCCCCACACAAGAGCTGTAGCTATTTCACAAAGAGATGAATAAGGACCCTGTATAAATTCAGCAACAAAATTGGGTTAAAGAAAGCACGAAGCTGATTCAGCTCATCTAACCTCTGTAACAGGTAATTTTGAGTGAGAGAAGAAAGCATGGAACTGGCTCAGCACACCTAACTGCTAAATTAATTTTGGGTGGGAAAAGAATGCATTGAACTGATTCAGCAAATCTAACCTCTGTAAAGTTAACTTCAGGTGTGAAGAGAGTGCATGGAAATGATACAGCACACCTAACCTCTGTAAAGTTAATTTTAAGTGGTAATAATAATAATAATACAGTAATAATAGTAATAATCTGGTCTTTTGTTTCTCTAAAGCGCCAGTTCTTCCACAGGGAATTCACTAGCACTCAACACACATATACATTATTTTTACAATTATGACATTCAGCTCTCTTTTAAAGGACTCAACAGAAGAGAGTTATCTCATGGACAATGGCAATCTATTTTATAATCTAGGGGCTCTATACACAAAAGAACAACCAAAGAAAGATGACTGGTGAAAGGCTCCAGGCTCATCAAGATGCAAGGAATCATCTTCACTATGCAACATCACACCTGGGTGTGCCGATGGGAGTTTTAACAATTCTGCAAGATACTTCGGTTCACCAAACTTAAGAACCTTGAATGTAATAAGACATGGTTTAAATCTGATTCATACCTTTACAGGTAACCAATGCAGCTCAATTGGGAACAGGGTAGTCAAGGGTCTCGGGGGGACACAAAAGATAAGCCATGCTGCCCTGTTCAACACAGACTGAACTTTTGTTAGTACATTACAGTATTTGGAAGAACAATCCACAGTGAATTGCAATAATCGACACAAGACAAGACCATTGCATGGGCCAATGTTAAGAGGCAACGTCTATTCAGGAATTTTCTAACAGAGTACAGATTTCAGATATCCAAATTACACTCTCTGCCAAGTTGATTAATATGTTCTTTGTAATTTAACCTTGAATTACAATAAACACCCAGAATTCAAACAGAACTGACTGGATGAAGCTGTGACACACCAATGTTCAATGCCAGGGCATTCTCATTGTTGTCACCCCTTTTGTTTCCTATGATGATGATGATCGCAGTTTTACCATCATCAGCTTAAGTTTCCTCCTTGCCATCCAAATCTTAATATCAGACATTAGAGATTCAAGTCTCATCACCCCCTCTGTTTCCTATGATGATGATGATCACAGTTTTACCATCACCAGCTTAAGTTTCCTCTTTGCCATCCAAATCTTAATATCAGACATTAGAGATTCAAGCTTAGTCTTGGTGTCGTTACTATCTGACATCTTAACATAAAGCTGAGTGTCATCAGCATAAAAATGATTGGACACATCGTGAGCATCAAGTAAAGACGACAAACTACTTGTGAAGCTTGTAAATAGAATTAGACCCAAAACTGATCCTTGAGGGATTCCGAACAGAAGGAGAGCAGAATCAGAGATAGCATAATCAACAACCACTCTCTGAGATCTGTCCGACAGATACAACTTAAGGAGCAAAAGAGCACAATCGCAAATGCCATAAATATACAGATCATCCAACAATAGTTTATGATTCTACTGTATCAAAAGCTGCAGACAGATCCAACAGAAGTAGGAGAGAGGACACCCCACTACAGGTGTTTGCCACCATGTCACTATGAATCCTTGTTAATGCAGTTTCAGCTGAATGGCATTTTCTGTATGCCAACTGAACAACAGGAACAACTCTGTTATGTTCCAGTAGCAGTAAGAGTTGTTCAAATATGACTCGCTCAATAATCATGGATAAGGAAGACAGGTTGGAGACGAGACAATAATTTGTCATACTCTCGACATCAAGGCCAGGTTTCTTGATTAGGGACCTAAGCAACGCATGTTTCACAGACTGCACAAAATTACTTTCCAAGAAGCATCTATTTATTATGTTGTAGATAAAGTCTGCTGTGTGCTCATACACATCAGGCAGTTGTGACATGTTACACAGATCGAGTGGCAAAATGTTTTGTTAAGTTCTCTGACATAACATTTGACTTTATTTACATCCAGTGGATGAAATGTTGAAAACATATGATCCCCTATGCACCGTGACTGGAAGTCAACTGAGTACAGTAATACCCCGGTTTAACAATGTAATTGGTTAGGTAAAAACCCATCGTTATGTGGGGTATCATATATCAGGGTACTTTTAACATGTAAATTAAAGAGATGCGTTTTTCGGCCTTAAGTTCCCCCCGAACCAAGTCCAAAACCCACCTAGATGAGCCCAAAAACAAGTTTAAAGCCAATCTAACTGGCCTAACAGCTATAAAGGAAGCTAACCTAAGTCTAACACCTGTAAATAACTCACTAAAACCAAAAATCTGAAAATCACCAAATATAAGTTTGGAAAAAATCATGCATAGTACCCCATACCAATAATGTTCACCCCACCTATGGCTAAAACACATTAATCTAAGTCTAAAAACAGTTTATAAATCAACCTAAACACACAATATTAGTCTAAAATATCATCAAAATCGGTAAAAAAAAAATCAAAACCCATCATTAAACTGGGGTTTGGCCATCATTAGGAGGGGTATGAAGGTATTTCTACCCTCATCGTTAAGCCAGGGTATTGCATCTAGGGGTATCGTATATCTAGGTATACCTGTACATTTCACTAGAAGAACTGTTGTCTAAATCATTTATGTGAGATATCTTAGTTGTAAAAAATAGAGCAAAATCAGAAGCCAACTGGGCATCAGATACAGAAGTTGGCTTAACCATTACATTTCTCTAACCAACCAAATTGTTTATGACTGCAGACAGTTTTTTTTTATCACCACCACATAAATCTTTCTGGAATGATGTTGATGAGTGTTTGCAAAGCTTTGGAGCAAATGTGAATGTGGTAATGATGGGGGATCTGAATGCTAGAGTGGGAAATGTAGCAGTTGAAGGTGTAGTTGGTATGCATGGTGTGCCTGGAAGAAATGAAAATGGGGAACGAATGATAGGTGTGTGTGTTGAGCGAGAGATGGTGATTGGGAATACCTTGTTTGAGAAGAAAGATATTTATAAGTATACATGGGTCAGACAGGAGGGTGGAAGGGTTGTTGACAGAGCATTGATGGACTATGTGGTTGTTTCCAGGAATGTAATAGGAAGATTGTTGGATGTGAGAGTTTTGAGAGGGGAGGGTGGAGGTATGTCTGACCACTACCTGGTGGAGGGAAAGTTGAGAGTAGGTAAGAGATGGGTGAGATCTAGGAGAGTTAGGTGTGGCAGGGAGGTTTTGAAAGTGAGTGAGTTAGATAAAAGAGAGAAAATTATAGAGTATCAGGAGAAATTGAGAGATCAGTGGTATGCAGTGAAAGATCAGGAGAGTGGCAGTGTGGAGGAATGGCAGTTGTTTAAGAGTGCTGTGGTGGGGCATGCAGAAGAGGTGTGTGGTGTGAGACGAGTGGGTGGTGGTGTAAGGAAGGGAAGTGAATGGTGGTGCGAGGAAGTAAGTATGGCTGTGGGTGAGAAGAGACATGCATATGAAGTGTGGTTGCAGAGGAAGGATGAGGTGTCATATGAAAGGTATAAGGAAAAGAGGAATAGGGCGAGAAGGGTTGTGCATTGTGCTAAAGTGGCAGCAGATGAGAGGTGGGGTAGGCGGATGACTGAGAATTTTCAGGAGAATAAGAAAATGTTTTGGAAGGAGGTGAAAAGGGTGCGAAAGGGAGAGTCTGGGAAGGAGGAGCGAGTAAAAGCAGAGGATGGAAGGATGTTAACTGAGATAGATGCAGTAAAGAAGAGATGGGCGGAGTACTTTGAACGATTGTTGAATGTAGAGGAGGAAAGGGAGGCTGAGATTGTGGCAGATGGAAGGGTGCAAGGAATAGATGTGCTGGGAGAGTTGAATGAATCCTTGATCATGATGGAGGAAGTGCAAGAGGCAGTAAAGCAGATGAAAACAGGGAAAGCTGCAGGTATGGATGGGTGTGCTGTGGAATGCCTGAAGTGTGGTGGAGCGACTATTGTTGACTGGTTAGTAAGATTGTTGAATGTGTGCTTTGTGCAAGGTATGGTGCCAGTTGACTGGGCAAGTGCTTGTGTGGTCCCATTGTATAAAGGTAAGGGTGATAAGTATGAATGTACTAGCTTTAGAGGTATAAGTCTGTTGAGTGTGGTAGGTAAGGTGTATGGCAGAGTGTTAATTAAGAGAGTTAGAGAGGGTACAGAGGGAGTGATTGGTGATGAGCAGTGTGGCTTTAGGAGAGGGAGGGGATGTGTGGATCAGGTGTTTGCTGTGAGACAGGTGTGTGAAAAGTATTTAGCGAAAGGTAAGGATGAGTTTTGGGCATTCATGGATTTAGAGAAAGCATATGATAGAATTGATAGGGAGGCTTTGTGGAAAGTTTTAAGATTGAATGGGCTTGATGGAAGGTTACTAAAAGGAGTGAAAAGTTTTTATGTAAATAGTAGAGCGTGTGTAAGAGTGGGAAATACTGTGAGTGATTGGTTTCCCGTGAGAGTGGGGCTGCGGCAGGGATGTGTGATGTCGCCTTGGTTGTTTAATATTTATATGGGTGGTGTTGTAAGGGAGGTGAATGCAAGTGTTAGATGGAGGACTGAGTCTGGTGAATGATGGTAGAGAGTGGAATCTGAAGCAGCTGCTGTTTGCGGATGATACTGCACTGGTGGCTGATTCAGAGGAGAGATTGAGACAGTTGGTAGAGGAGTTTGGAAGGGTGTGTGAAAGGAGGAAACTGAAAATAAATGAGAATAAGAGTAAAGTGATGAAGTGTACGAGGTTGATAGATGGTAGGAGGATGAATATAGTTTTGAATGGTGAGTTGCTTGAGGAGGTTGAGTGTTTTAAGTATTTAGGGTCACATGTTGCTACGGATGGAAGAATAGATGCAGAAGTGAAGTTTAGAATGAATGAAGTTGGAAAGGTGTTGGGAGGATGAAAAAAGTGTTTGGATGTCGTTCACTCAGAATGGATGTAAAGAGAAGGCTGTATGAGGGTGTTGTTGTACCGACTGCGTTATATGGGGCTGAAACATGGAATATGGGTGTAGCAGAGAGGAAAAGTCTGAATGTAATGGAGATGAGGTGTCTGAGGAGTATGTGTGGAGTGACGCGTATGGATCGAGTGAGAAATGATGAAGTGCGAAGGAGAACTGGAATTGTTCGGGAGATGGCTGATCGAGTTGAACAGAGGGTGTTGCGATGGTTTGGGCATATGGAGAGAATGGATAATGACCGATTGGTGAAAAAGATAACTAGATCTGATGTGAGAGGTGTAAGGCTGAGAGGAAGACCACGAATAGGATGGATGGACAGTGTGAGGAGAGCGTTGGATGCGAGAGGGTTGTCTGTTGAGCAAGGAAGAGTGGCTGTGCGTGATAGAAATGAATGGAGAGAAATTGTGAATGAATAAATGATGATGCAGCCCTGAGGGGATATTCTCCTGCTTTTTGTCTGATCAACTGATCAGGTCAGGTGCAGGTAAGGGGCTGGATCCATTATGATGTGGCAGGGGTAAACCAGCTTTGCTGTCGGGCCCTGCAGCGGATGTCACTGACTGCACTGTGTAGTTGACCCTCGTGCGGTGTGGTGCGGTGAGGATCTGTCCCTTCTCCCCTTTGGGGCTAAGATGCGAATGAATGTGTATGAGTGGATGAGTAAATTGGCAGTGTGTTGACCTGTCTCGGCTACCTCCCTTTCCTTGGGGGAAGCAGCCTAGGTATATAGATAGATAGACATAAATCAACTTTATTTTGATAATACCTTGTCTTCTGGGCTTTTACAGCATGAACAATTGCTCTTCACACAAAAACATAACGCAAACGAGTTAATCTGGTCTGTTGCAAGTGCCACTCACGTTCCGCTTTCTATGTTGTCTATGCAAAGAATTGATGGATGGACCATACCACGGAGAATCATCATGTACAATGATTGATTTTACTACCTCAGGACAATAATGGTCAAAAACTGACCAGAGCTCATTGTTATATATATCAACCAAATCATCAGAAGAAAGATTTGAGGAATCAATGTACAGTAGTATAAATGTTGTTCAATTTCAAGACATATCAAATGGCTATCTATGTTCCTGTAGTTTTTGAACCTGATGACCTTTTTATAGGAAGGGGATTTCAGGATAAAACTAAAAGTGATTTAGAGCATGGTCAGAGATAAGGGGGTCAAATGAGTCAACCTCCACATCAGATACAAACCTGCAACCAAACAGGAGGCAAGATCAAGTCAAGGACATGTCCCAAGACAAGAGCTGGATAACTCACATGATTGAAAAAAATATTCTGGGTGATCAACTCAAGGAATTTTGAAAAAAATCGTTTTGACTACAGACTGTCAGCCCAATAACAGAAATCACCGCAAACAAGAAATCCTACAGATTTAAGAGAAAACACCTCAAGAAACTGCCCAAACTCCTCCATAAAACCTCGATCTGTGCCTGGATGACCTGGTCGATAGATAATTGCAATTCTAACAGTATTCTGAGGGAAATTCATTAATCCTTCCATAAATTCAACTGAAGATGAGGTCAGGTCTGAGTCTATGACAGAATCCTTTGCGAGTCCTGCTGAGTAGATGAGTGCTACACCTCCTCCTGGATAGTCAGCACCTGGCCTGAGAATACTTGTAAGAGAATGTGTCTTAGGCAAAGCACTACAAACAACATTAATATCAGACTCATACAACCAGGTTTCAGTCAAGCACAAAATGTCATGCTTATGCTGATTTAGTCCATCCATCCATCATCCAATCCTATGTTGCCCCAAGAGAAGCGTAGGAGCCTGGGACGAGGCAAGTTTGTCCTAACATTTAAGATGTCGATTTAGAGCTTCATTAACCCCTTTAATAAGCAATGTTTTGACAAAGATTCCTCCCAGAGTGCAATTCATGGTCATTTTTTCAACTCTTACAGGAGTAAAATGTTTTATGCCCAAGTTTTAGAGTTCGAATTTACACACCTTATGCTGCAAACCAGAACATTCTAGACCAAATAGTTACTGAGATATGGCCTGTCCAAGTTGAAAAAAGTTACCCTTCGCAGCTCTGACTGTGAAGAAAATACGTTGCGACTCTCATTTTCTTTATGGTTCCACTCCATTCCTCCTTTCCCTTGAACTTCCTCACCCACAGCAAACTAATACTAATTACATCGACATATGAAATACAGTGTGATGTGACCCACCAAACAGCGAATGCCTTGGACTGGCTGAAAAACTTTTGACACGTGCTGTGAGAGGCCTGCGGGGTCACGAGTGACAATTATCAGAGTGATAATCTATGGGAAGATTGTCTGAGATTCAGCTGAAACTCAGAACTACAGACAGTGTTATCATACATTTAGATAAACAAAATGTACAAAGAAATTCATAGAAATATACAAAGAAATACATAACAATGCAAAGCATATGCTAAAACCTTTGACAGGTATATAACTATAAACATCGCCAGGTAAGGTTAGCACGTAACATGCTTTTCTTCCTCAAAACACACACACACACACACACACACACAAAACATACAGTAAATGTTGTGTGTGTCGCTGTATACAAATACATTAATGATATTCAGGAAAAGAATTAAAACAAGCAGCATAAAGCGTAAAAATGACTACAGGGAGTCCTCAACTTACGAAAATGTCACTGATAAATAGGAAGAGAGATGAATGGACAAAACCCAAAGGAACATCATTAATTAGAACTTCAAAAGGACTGTTAACTCAGTTTCTTAGACATACACCTAGAAATGTTAACTCAGCTTCACTGACATACAGTTAGACATGTTAACTCAGCTTTCCTGACATACATTTAAAAATGTTAACTCAGCTTCTCTGACATACATTCAGATATGTTAACTCAGCTTCTTTGACATACTGTTAGAAATGTTAACTCAGCTACTTTGACATGCATTTAGAAATGTTAACTCAGCTTCTTTGACATACATTCATACATCCAGATATACTGAACAATATGAAACTTTTAGATTCTACATTTTTCCTATACTGTATGTCAACAAGTGGATTGGCAGAGGGTTAGTGCCCTTCCCCATAAAACTAACTCAAAGACAAACAGCCATCCCTTACGGGATTGTGGCAACTGTTCATAAACAGATATTGGTATTCTACATTTCTTATGCACACTGTACACATACACTAAATACTTTCAGGGGTAAGTATACAGTTATTATCATCACTGTTCTTAAACAACCAGAATTAAACTAACAGGTATGCTTTATTACACGCAGTCCTTTAGCACCCCATCGGAAGCACTGGAGGACTTGAGATGTGGAAGAGATCCAGGCAAGGCTACTATTGTCAAGATCCTTTAAGTCATGGGAGATTATCGCATGTCCTTGGCAACATTTTGTACAGCCTTCCATCTGATATCAAAGTTATCATCAACATCATCATCCCAGTCATTGTTCCCATATACAAACTGGTACACCACACACTCATGTCTCACTCCAACACTGATAGTAAATCAGTCACTTGAGGCGCATTTCTGTGAGGCCCAGGCTTGGAATTGGCACAAGCATGTCTTAAGCCGAAAGTCCATTCCCGTTTTTGTGGTGCACAGGCTCAAGCTGGACTTGAGCTGTGCTTTAGCCAGACCCGAGCCAATTTGAGCCCCCCTGGAGCAGGCTTGAGGTAGCTTGAGACCAGAAGTTATAAGTTATAAGTGCCGATCTCACTTTCCCTTTTGAATACATCATAATTATGAGGTTTGCACAGACTGATGATGATACACACATATGCTAGAAGCTACTGGATGCATACTGGAGAAGATCATTATGTACCTACTGTGACAGGTATAAGTAGTGCAAATCGTATGTGGTTCAGTGGACCTACCTCTCTTGTGTATTGTAAGTACACTGGTAATATTATGGATTTTTACTGTTATAATTAATACCTACGAATTTTCAGTTATTAGTGTGACCATTGCAAGGAGAAATGCTTAGCTCTGACTCTCTGCCTTCTGCCATGGTGTTTTCTGTCATCAGCTGATTGGGGTGTTTGTTTACACTGGTCAGTTGGAGGCATGAGAGTATTTTTTCGGGGCCACATTGGCTTAAGCCAAAGAACAAAGCCAGACTTGAGCCTCAAGTCTCGCAAAAATGCACCTTGCCATCCATCAACTCTTGCACGTGGCTCCCTACCAACATAAAATTTATAGCATTCAACAGTTTTCCTTCCATCACACATATGCAAAACCTTCCATAATCATTTCATATTCATCATATCATATGAATTTATGAATCCATAAGTGGCCTAAATTCTTTATATTACAGTACTTCTCATATGTCTTGACCACTCTCTCTTATTGCTAGTATTTTAAAGATACTGTGATAACAACATATGAGAAAATTTGGTGCATTTTATTCTTTGTGCAGAAATATGACAAGTTGAAAAGAAAATGTCTAACCTGGAAGTTGTAAGAGAGCCCCACTTCAAGACTTTGCTGAGCCTGTTTGTAATTACCCTGATACAGCTGGATCTGGGCCATCAGAAGGTGGGCCTCAGAACTGGTTGAGTCTGCAGAACATGAATACTAATTTGTAACATTATATTCACATACAGTAATATCAAGTCTGCAGAACATAAGTACAGTACTGTCTATCTATCTATCGACTGCCAGACGCCTTAATCCCGTAAGGGGTGGTCACAAACAAATCGCCTCCATGTAGCCCTGTCCCCTCCCATTTCACTGCCCTGCTCCCAGCTCACACTCCCCCTCTCTCATATACCTCTCCACTCCATCCCTCCATCTTATCCTTGGCATCCCCCTCCCTCTCCGCCCCCTGCACCTCACTCACATACACTCTACTCATCAGTCTCTCACTCTCCAACCTCTCCACATGGCCAAACCAGATCAATGTGTTTCTCCTAATGCTTCCTATCACATCCACATCCACACCACAATGCTCGTTCACTTCCTCATTTGTCAGTCTGTCTCCCCATGTGACTCCACATGCTCCTCTCAAGTAACTCATTTCCACTGCTCTCACTCTTGACTTCCGTCTTTCCAACAAGGTTCAAGCTTCACTTCCATACGTAAGAGTTGGTATCACAATACTGTCAGATACCTTTTTGAGCACTTCTCCCTCTGAACTTCCATCCTTACTCATCACACTACCCAAGTACTTAAACACACTCACATTTTCCATTTCCTCCTCATCCAACCTCACTGTACATTCACTGACTTCAATTCTCTCGCAGACCATAACTTTACTCTTCCTTACATTTACCTTTAGATTCCGTTTCTTCCATACTCTCTCAAACTCATCCACCAAGCCTAGAGCTCCCCTTTGTCTTCACTTAACAACACAGTATCACCTGCAAACAACAATACAGGCAGTTTCCAAACACTGCCCTCTCTCATTAGGGCCACTCCAAC
>JAGKTI010011530.1:12452-26235 GCA_018397915.1 Birgus latro | reverse complement strand
ATTATGTAGCAACAACTGGGTTATTTGTGACCATTATGTAGCAACAATATATTACATTGAAGACCAGCTAAAATATTCATTCCTCAATTGCCTTGAAGATGACGACAGGTGAGAATTACAGCTGTATTGTTTTATTTGCCATGATTCCTATTACTTTCAGAGTATATTTTGATATATATTTGTGGTTGGTCACTTCATTTAGTACAGACCACTTTCTTGAGGTCGGGTAAGTCAGCATAAACAGAATCTGACTTTGGAGCGTGGCATGCTGAACCTATACCGAATTCCTTTGCAGATTAGACGTGAAAAACTGCTTTACTGACGATAAAATTTTAAATATCTATGCCTGCTGGCAGTGAATCCCAAACCACTTAACATATACTGCACACACTGAATCACAGGGATCGACCTATTTCGTGGACGCCGGTACCTTCCTTCCCCTAACTACACCTTATGATATTTCACGATACGGAGAACGGAGGCATTACGTAACCTCTTCAGTCCAATGACGTCTTTTCTTTTTAATAGCTTTTGTCTCTTAACACTCTACCAGTTTGTTCATCTTAGGGTACAATTTTCGAACGCAGGGAGGGCGGGGCACAGACAGCCTTCATAATCACCTTCAGCACGAAAAATCTTTGTTAAGCCGGATAAAGTCGTCTGTCGACAGCAGATCGATGGAGTTAAAACGGAAAAGAACAGCTACAGTGGCAACAGAAACGAAATCGACGATGTATTTTCAAATTTACGTAGGCTCGTGTTCTAGGTGGCATAGGAGGCTTCGTAACACTTCCTTTTTTTCATATTTCATCTTAAAATTCCTTTCAGGTCGTTATAATATTGAAACAGTTACCATAAATAACATGCAAGAGGTTATAGGGGTTATATGTGCGGAATAAACTGCCACGGAAGAGGTGCAACGTAATCTCCAAAGCTACCAAGGATACAAACTGGCATCATATTGGGTCATATTCTAAGTGCTTTTGTAGACTTTGCAACACCTCTTCCTTAGCAGTTTACTCCGCACATACAAGTACATCCCAGTATTTTCTTGTATTAAGCTCCTGACTGGAAGATCTCGAGTTCTAGTCTTACACCGGTCAGACTTTTGGACGAATATTATCTCCCCTTTTCCATACTAACTCAACAGTACAGTAGGGCCCTTGATGTTAATACAACATTTGTCGTATTCTAGGAGAAGAGTGGTAAGAAGGGTAAAGGTGGGCGCGGACACCATGAGGCGCTTAACCAGTGTTCGACCTTAGCTAAAATTTATTACCTGCCTTAATGACCCTGCATATAGTCGATAGACATTAATCTCATGCCTTCTGTCTGATCGTACACCCGTCGAAAAAGGTATCGTTTGATCCCAGGCTTTTCAAGCATTGTCACTCGACCTTTTTCTGTATGGTTGGTACCCCTACATTTTCGGCCTGTAGGCATGAATGAGTTTATGCGTTCTCGAGGAATGCGAATCCAACAAAGCTTCATAAAATAATTATATCAGGAGATTCGGAGGTGACGTAACCGCAGAGGGACGGGCACTAACATGGACGCAGGCTGCATCCATGCCACGACGACTGAATGCTGTGGCTGGGGCAGGAGGAGCTTATACTAAGTGCTAGAAAAGGTTAGAAATGAAATGCACAGGTGCTTATCTCTTAATTTCCATTTCTTTTTCACTATATGCGTTTGAAACTCTTGGTTGGCGGAAGGAATTACATAATGCTTCTAGATACTTTTTTAAATATGTTGATGGTGATGATTTTATTATTATTATTATTATTATTATATGTGTTTAACACTGGTATATATAATATTATTTGTTTTTTTGTTTTTTTTTTTACATTCTATGATAGTCTATATACTACTGGTGTGTGTTGACATCTCATTTTTATGGTTCTAATTCGTTCTCATTCATTCATTCCAGGGCTTGTTTCATTCTTGAAGGCGGAACCCACCTTGGACTGCCTTCACAACCATCTGTCTTTTCTAAACAGTTCCGTTAAATATATCAAAGTATTGTTGCATTCACTTGCTGGTGGCTTCTGTATTCCTTATTTCTAAACATCTCTTAACAACAAGCATATGTAGCTTCATGGAATTCTTGCTGTGCTGAGACGGGTCTAATTTACCTTAAATGGACCATCCTCTGTTCACTCCCATCCCCGCCCCCAGCAGCCCAGCAGCAGCAACTTAATATGGAACACATGCGTACCAACTGTTGACGAGGTTCTGGGAATCGTATCAGTCCCTTCGTCTACTGTTTCAAAATGGAGCGCCGGAAAAAGTATCCATGCTTTTTTTGACAGGTGTAAGTGTGGCTGGTTTGAGGTATCTGATCCAGAACTTGTGGGAGGGTCTACGTAAATAACCAATTGCGCCGACCAGCTTGACATTATCAAGCCTTTTACGGCGGGAAGTTTAATCAGTATTAGATAAAATGGCAGGGAAAAGGTTAAGGAGTAAACTTGAGGGAACTGTTAAATAATGTTCATGACAAGGGGTATGAAGAGAGGTAAACTTCCTCACCAGGATTGCATGGCTAATTCCCGTGGGACTGATGAGGAGGGAGGGGGGGGGGGGAAACTCCGTGTTCTCGTCGGTTAACCCCTCGGACCAAAGGACTTTCTCTCTCTCTCTCTTTACCTCAATCACAAGGGTTAATGGAGGCTCTGTCTAACCCCTGGTGTTCCGAAAGTCTCCTACAAGCTGAATAAAATCGTCTGGAGAGAGCAAGAATATAACAGAAAATACGTCGAGCCTCTCTATTACCACCTCTTCCCTATTAGCATCGATCAGTATTTGACGGGTTAGTTTTTTTTCCCCTTAAACACTGCTTATGCAATCTATGTTGATATAAAATAAAAAGAACATAAATAACGTACAAGGGAACAGTATAGAATAATAGGAAAAATATTTAGATAGAGAAGA
This sequence comes from Birgus latro, assembly GCA_018397915.1. NCBI lineage: Eukaryota > Metazoa > Arthropoda > Malacostraca > Decapoda > Coenobitidae > Birgus > Birgus latro. The sequence continues at coordinate 23,301 of JAGKTI010011530.1, read as the reverse complement.
GATGCCAAAAATATTGACTGCTTTGAGACTTATTTGCAGTCTCCACTTACAACTCTGCGCATGATACAGTCGTATTAGAAACATTTACTTACATATTTAATACGTAAAAATTACACATCAACCCTTAACGGCAGTAGGGTTCACCTTAATAAGACAGTTATAGTTACCAGTAAGACATCGCTTATTTTCAGTTTTAACGGGAACTGTTTTGTGTAAAAATAACTGATGCATGAATGTAGTGTGTGATATTATGGGTAATTTAAAACAGCAAGAAACATTGACATTTAGTTATTAAGTTTGTGTTAACAAAAGTCGGAGTACGGTATTTAAATGTACGGCATGCAAGAAGACGGTAAGGATAGCACCTGTTTTTGCTAGCACTCACTGTACTCTCACGTGAGTACTGGTATTGTCAGGAAACACAGATTCATAAAAAATTAACTGTTGTAAGCTGATGTAGTTTAGGATAATGCTCGAGTTATAACGCTACGATTAATAGTTATTATACCTCCTCCCATCTATGGTGGAGGAGGCATAAAGCGATTGGTCTGTCCGTCCGTTTGTGCGTGGGTGCGTGCGTGCGTGCGTGCGTACGTGGGTCCGTGCGTCCGCACCACTCTTGAGGGGGCGATATCTCCTGAACCCATCGACGAATTTCCACCAACCAATTATCAGCGATGCAGTATGAAATGATGAACTGATCAGGCTATGTCGAAGTCAAAGGTCAAGATCATATGAAGTCTACTTAGTTTCACTTTGTGAGCGCAATATCTCATGAACCCCCCAACAGATTTCGACCAAACTTTGGTCAGCGATACTATATGAAGGGACGATGAACTGATTAGGTCAGCAAGGTCAAGGAATCAAAGGTCAGAATCATGTGGGTGTGGGCATATAGCCTCCTGAACCCCACAACGGATTTCGACCAAACTTTTGTCAGCGATACAGTATGAAGGGATGATGAGCTGGTTAGGTCTGCAAGGCCAAGGGGTTAAAGGTCAAGTTCATATCAGTGTAGGCGCGACATCTCCTGAACCCCTCGGCGGATTTCAACCAAACTTTTTTCAGTTACACAGTGTGACGGGACGATGAACTGATTAGGTCAGCAGGGTCAAGGGGTCAAAGATCAAGGTCATATGGAGTCGACTTAATTTATCTTTAGTCTCATTTTAACCCACAATCAACCCTGTTATGGCGAGTCCGTGTGCAAGGCTTGGCGGAGGCATACCGAGAGCAACGCTTTGCGTCGACAGTTCGGGGCCCGAATTCTCGGCGTTTCATTTTGCATATTTCTGTCCAAAACCGATGGAGAAATTAAAACATGATGTGTGCAGACAACTATCACGACATCCATATATATGAGAACACTCTCCGTACACATTTCACTGGAGGCCCTGAGCATACAAAAACATTCGAGATAAAGCTTTCCATAGAATTGAAAGAATAAAGGAAGAGGCAACAGAGAGAGGAAAACATATTAGATGTAGGAATGGAAAGGGAGGGAAAGGAAAAGAGAGACAAACATGAACAGTGGTGAGAAGTGATGGTTGTGATGATGTAGGCGGTGGTAAAGTAGGGATGGAGGGTTGGGACTGAGGGCAACTTCAGAAGTATATTCACTATCCATGTCACACGTCACCAAAAAATATATAACTTTCACATTAAGAAGAAAGATCTTTCTTTTCTGTTCAGCGTTTTTCATTAATGCTACCGCAGTCTGTTGGCCAAGGGACCTGTCCATAGAAAGGCTTTGCCTACGGCTAGGGTTCATAACTCCTAAAGGCGACTGAAGTTTTTTTTGTTTTTTTTTTCGTGTAAGTGCTGCCATGGGTGGGAACAGATCGAGTTCCTACCCGTAAATCCACTGAACTACTTTATCCTAGTCCCAGGCCCCTGAATCACTAAGAGGGAGTGTGATCGGTTATCATCTTTACCGACGAATATAAACTGCAAAGTAAAGCGGAAGCATACATCACAGTGCACTGCACAAATAACACTAATTCGACGATAAATTATTGTCCTACCCTGCCTGCTCTGCCCTACCCACTCCTCTTCTAGCTTGCCCTGCACTGCTCTACCCCTCCTTGCGCTTCAATGCTCTACCTTGCCCTGCCATATCCTCCCCTGCTCATCCCTGTCCTACCTTACACTCTCCTGCCCTAATCTATGCTGTTCTGCCCTGCCCTGTCCTGCCTTGCCATGTCTTGCACTACCTTCCCCCATCCACCCCTACCATGCACTGTCCAGCACTGACCTGTTATATCTTGACCTGCCCTACCATTTCCTGCTCTAGTCTACCCGACCCTACATTAACCTACCCCACCCTGCCCTGTCCAGCCGTGTCTTGTCCTGCCCTACCCTACCCTACCCTACTTTCCCTTATCCTACCCTGCTCTTGTAAATCCTGTCCTAAGCTGCACTGCCCTAGCCTAGCCTGTCCAATGCTGTCCAGCATTGTACCGACTCCCTCCACTGCCATTCCATTCCTTGCCCTACTCTGCCAAGCCTTGACATTTCCTAACTACCCTGCTTCTGCCCTGACCTGCCCGGCCCGAACATCTTTACCCTAAGCTACACTGCTAGGCGCTTCTCTGCCCTACCCTACCTGATCCAGCTCTGCTTGCCTTACTCTGCCGTGCATTGCCCAACCTTGCCTTGTCTCTCCCTGCCCTGCCATGTCATACCCTGCTCCATTCCGCCCTACTTCATCCTGTCCTGCCCACTCCTGCCTGCCTTGCTTTCCTTGTCCTTCCCTGTCCTACCTCCCCCCCTCCTCCGTCTTATCCTCTCCCCTGCACTGTTCCACATTACCCTGTCGTACTCAACTCTGCCCTGCCCTTGCCTACTCTGCCCCGCCATACACTGCCATATGCTGTCTTACCCTGCTTTGTTTTACCCTACCCTACCTTACTCTGTCTTATCCTCCCACCCCCTTTCCTGCTCTACTCTGTCCTGCCATATCCTATCGTGTCAAATCTCCCTTGTCTTGCCTTGCCCTGCTCTGCCCTGCCCTGCCGTATCCTGAACTGACCTGACCTGACCTGCCTTGCCTTACCTTATCTTAATCTGCCTTCCCCAGACCTGCTCTACTCTGCCTTGTTATGCCCTGCCCAGCCCAACCCTGTCCTGTTCTACCCTGCCCTACTTTTCCTGTCGTGCCCAGCCCTGCCTTACCCTGCCCGGCCATACATTGCATTCCCTGCACTGCCTTGCCCTGCCTTATCCTGCCCTATTGTGCCAGCCCTGCCTTGCCTTACTCTTCCCTACCTTTCCTGTCGTGGCCAGCCCTGCCTTACCCTGCCTGGCCATTCATTGCACTTGCATGCCCTGTCCTGTTCTACTCTGTCTTACCCTGTCCTGTCCTATTACAGTGCCTTATAGAAAGAGCTATCCTACCTTGTCCTGCCCCACAACATTCTTCCCTGCCTAGTGCCTTTCCCTCTGCTGTCTTACCCTTACATACCTTGCTCAGCCCGTCTTTGCCCTACTCTACTCTACCCTTCCCAGTTGTACCCTAATCATCTCTGCCCTTCCCTGTCGTGCACCAAACTGGCCTACCCTGCACTGCCTTGGTCCATCCAGCCTTGTCCTTCTCTGCCCTGCATTTTCCTACGTTGCCCAGTGAGTTGTTCTTCCTATGGTCAGCCTTTAGGTGTACAGCACACAAGATCAGCTGAAGTGAAGATAAACACTGGCTTCTTAAAGTTCAGTCTTTATTTTCCAAATATTTCCACTTAATGCTTTCCAACTTCACTTCACTATTCACACAAGCACTGGAGCTATACGAACTTTACGAACTTTTTTTTTATGCAAGGAAGAAGGAACCAAGGGCCATGGGCCCGCATACTGTTCCTTCCAAGAAAAAGTAAAAACAATACAAAAGAGAGCCAAATTCAAGATCCATTCATTTCGAGATGCCTGGACACACTGCGTTTGAAAGATTGGAAATCATAGGAAATAGGGAATACAGACAGAGGGAGACAGTTCCAGAGTTGACCAGTTGCATAAATGAAGGACTAGGAATAAAGGTTAACTCTTGCATTAGAGAGCTGGACAGAAAAGGGATGAGAGTTTGTTGCTAGACGGGTACTACGTGCCCGTCGTAGAGGTGGAGGGATGCAAGCAGACAGTTCAGAGGAACAGTGACCATTGAAGTAGCGATAGAAGAGAGATAAAGAAGCAACAGTGCGGCGAAGAGACAAAGGTTGAAGGGAATCAGTAAGAGGAGGAGAGTTAATGAGACGAAAAGCCTTTGACTCCACTCTATTGAGAAGAGCCGCATGTGGGAAGCCTCCCCACACATGAGAGTTGTACTCCATACACGGGCGAATAAAACCCGTGTACAAGGTCAACATCTGTGCAGGGGTAAAGAAAGCTCGGATTCGGCCCAGCACACCTAATCTCTTGGAAGCAAATTTCACAAGAGATGTAATATGTTCTTTCCAAGACAAATCCCGAGAGAATGAAACCCCTAGCATGTTCAAGGATGATGCAGGACTGAGCTGGACATTATTAAACATTAGTGGGTAATCCTGAGGAAGATTTTGTCGGGTTGATAAGTGTAAGAACTGAGTTTTTGATGCGTTAAAAATAACAAGATTATTTTTACCCCAATCAGAGATATGAGCCAAGTCAGACATTAGGTGTGCCATAATAGCCTCATCCCTTGTTTGCTGAAGTAACTGCTGAGATGGACGATGCGGAAATCGAATGGAAAGGTGAAGGGTGGAATCATCAGCATATGAGTGGATAGGGTTAGATGTACAGCTTGGAAGGTCATTGATGAATAAAAGAAAGAGAGTTGGTGATAGGACAAAGCCCTGAGGAACACCACTGTTGATAGGTCTAGGAGAAGAACGATGGCCGTCTACAACAGCGGCTATAGAACGACCAGAAAGGAAGCTAGAGATGAAGGCACAGATAGAAAGATAGAAACCGTAAGAGGGCAGTTTGGAAATCAAAGATTTATGCCAGACACGATCGAAAGCCTTTGAGATGTCAAGTGCAATGGCAAAGCTTTCGCCAAAGTCCCGAAAGGAGGATGACCAGGAGTCTGAAAGGTAGGTGAGAAGATCGCCAGTGGAGCGTCCCTGACGGAACCCATACTGACGATCAGAAAGAAGGTTGTGACAGGAAAGATGCTTTAAAATGTTTCGGTTAAGAACTGATTCGAAAACTTTTGATACGCAGGATGTTAAAGCAATTGGACGATAGTTAGAGGGTTGGTTTAAAATTTTTTCGGTTAAGAACTGATTCGAAAACTTTTGATACGCAGGATGTTAAAGCAATTGGACGATAGTTAGAGGGTTGGGAATGGTCACCCTTCTTTGGGACTGGCTGAATGAGAGCAAACTTCCAGCAACAAGGAAAGGTACAAGTTGAGAGACAAAGGCGAAAGAGTTTACCTAGGCAGGGTGTAAGCACAGAAGCACAGTTTTTGAGGACAACAGGAGGGACTCCATCAGACCCATATGCCTTGTTAATATTGAGGCCAGTGATGGCAGAAAATACATCTGCTGAAGAAATTTTAATGCCAGTCATGAGGAAGTCTGAGGGGGGAAGTGATGGAGGAACAGCACCGGAATCGTCTAAAGTAGAATTGGAGGAGAAAGTCTGAGCAAAGAGATCTGCTTTATCAGTAGAAGAAATAGCTACAGAGCCATCAGAGTAGAAAAGAGGAGGGAAGGATGATGAGGTAAAGTTGTTAGAAAGGTTTTTGGCAAGGTGGCAAAAGGAGCGAGAAGAATTCGAGTTGGAGAGTTGGGAACATTTACCACGGATGAAATTATTTTTAGCAGAGCGAAGAACAGACTTAGCACGATTCCGGCCAGAAATATAAAAAAGATGTGATTCAGGGGTGGGTTGGCTCAGGTACCTTTTAAAGGCCCCCTCTTTGTTGCGGATAGCATTAGAACAAGCGTGATTAAACCAAGGCTTTCTTGCATTAGTCAGAGGATATGAAAAAGGAATGTATGCTTCCATGCCCGAGAGAATAACCTCCGTAATGCGCAGGGTACACTCAGACGGCTCCCGGCCATGGAAGCAATAATCATTCCAAGGAAAATCAAAGAAGTACTGCCTGAGGGCCTCCCAATCTGCAATTACACTTACTGCCTAACAACACTTCACTATTTTCACAGTAACACTTCAATAACTTCACAAGTACCGAAAATATACCAACTTCACTCAAGCTCTGACTGAGGCCCAACTAATCCTTCAAACTTCTAGTGTCTCATCCTCTTTATATAAGCTTGCATTATTCAGGAAACTTCTAGCACGAACTCGACGGTGCGACAGTTAACAGTTGCTAACACTCTAAATCAATTACTAAACTTAAATTAAATTTCATAATTTAACGAACAATCAGGTAAATAAAACATTATGGAGAAAAAGAGTATAAAAATTAATGCATAAAGGCCGGTTTACACCAGCAAAATCGCGGTCGTTTTTTGCCGGAATTTGCTTACCGGTAGAAATTCCGGCCACTTTTTTTGCCGGTATACAGAGACCGACGTGTCGGTCTTTTTTTGCCGGAATCGGTAGAAAAGCGCCGGGGCGATTTAAATGGTGTCACCGAACAATGCTAAGCTCTGGGAACGAAGACGAATAGGACATGTGGTGTTTACACTGCTACTACTACTATTCTTACTTAACGTTCAGTCCAGTCTGGGTGTAACTGGTATGAGCATGAGTATAAAAGTATGATTAAGTATGAGTTAAAGGTATACACAAGGAATCTTATACATGATTTTATACTTTAAAAAATTTATGCATACGGCCCCTGAAGCCACCAGACAGCTGTGTGACAGGCCTATTCACACGAACTAAATTGCGGCCGTGAGGGCTTATCTTGCTGTTCCTTCGGCTGCAGGCTCTAGACCTGGTCTTGGTAAGAACTCAAGTCAGTTACTCGTACTCAGAAAGCACGAAGCTGAGCTCTGACTATGTAGCATAACAGTGACCATGGGTGCTATGACAAAACAATGGCAATAAAAAAATAAATAGAATATAAAAAACAGTCCCCTGCCGGGAACTTTAGTTGATATTAACAGGAAAAACTGAGATAGAACACGCATAGTTTAGGAACTGACAAGGAAACTTTATTGGAAAGGACAAAAACTTAGTGTGCTATAAAAGTCAAACCTGGAGAAAAAGAAAAAAGGCTAGTATATCTGGGGCATTGTTATCCCTCCCTCCCTTTAACCCATTCTTATTTACACCCGTGTTAGTAGGCAAAGTGCAAGAGCAAGAACTACAAACCTCGTACGAGAACGGTGGACCATCTTTGTAAACACTGTTGCCGCGTTCCAGCCTCTGCAGTCCTCGTACGTGTGAACACCTTTCCCGGAGAAATCCTGAAATCGGCATTTTTTTTTTTTTGCCGCAAATCGGCGAAAAAAAAAAAATGCCGCGATTTCGCTCGTGTGAACCGGCTTTAACTTACGAAATAACTACGCTCACTAACACCAGGCAAACTGGCAACTCTGACTCGTACCGATACCAGCCTACCGTAAACAGGAACCACCGAGAAGGTTCTCTGGCAAATCCCCCTTCGTAACAATATATTGAGTGTTCTTATTTTATTCCTTAGCTTAACTAAGTATTGCAGAGTTAGATGCATCTCTACGTCATGGGATAATAAGTAACTTACATAAACGGGTTCCTGTCATTGTTCTCTTACATAACCTGCGGCCTCATCTGCATCAGAAACATGCCTCCTAAGTGAAAACAACGGGTTTTGTCTAGTTTTGGGATACTGGCATGATATTTTGGCTGTATATACCATAACAACGGCTACTCATTAGTTTAACTTACTTTAAGTTTGGGCATAGAGAAATAATCTTACCTCTAATATTCCAAGAAAGTGCCTAGATCCAAGCAACCCTTCTGTAACGATACCATCTCCCAAACAAAGACGCTCAAAACTATGGTTCTTTCAGACCCCATATTCGGTTTATGTATTAGAAAAATTACAGACTCCTTTTGTAACTCTTGATTATTTTGTCAGATCACATATTATCGTAAACGGTGGGAAAATCTCCATACTTTCCAGTTTAAAAAGTAAACAAACGAGCTTCCTCCTTCTTGTTAAGGGACAACTAAAATATTCTCTCCTTTCACATACAGTAGGCCCAGTAAATTACAATGTGCACCTTGAACTTATATCCTAATGACATCAATTAGGAACCTGCAACTATGGAAAACGGTTATACCATGTTTTTCAAAGGGATTTCGGCCATAATATCAATGAAAAACCCTTAGGGTCACTACAATGTCATGTCCTTTCATGCCCTGCCCTGTCTTGCCCTGCACTGCTCTGTCTTGTCTCATGCACTACGCTGCCTTCCCTTGTATTTCCCCATCCTACCTTATCTTTCCATGCCTTCCCCTGCCCTGCCATGTTATGCAACCTCCCCTGTCTTGCCTTACTTTACCCTAGCCTGTGTTATCCTGCCCTGTTCTATCCTGTACCATACTTCCATACAATTTCCGCCATACCTTGCAATGCTTTACCCTTCCCTACCCTGCTCTGCCCTGTCCTAGCTTACCCTGTCTTGCCCTGCCATACCCTACCCTGCTTTGTCTTGCCCTGCCTTGCTCTGACCTACCTTGCCCTGTCTTGATCTGCCGTGCCCTGTCCTGTATTGCCTTATCCTGCCCTATCCAGTCCTGTCCTACCGTACTCTGGCCAACTCTCCACCCTCATGCCTTGCCCAACCTTGTCCTACCCATTTCTACCCTACCCTCTCCCACCCGATGCTGCACTGCCATGCTTGCCTTATCCAACCCTGCCTTATCTTGCCCTGCCTTGAAGTACCCTGTTTGACCTAACCTGCTCTATTCTGCCCTGGCCTGCCTTGCCTTACCGTGCCCTTTCTTGTTCCGCTTGGCCATGACCTGCCCAGTCATGCTCTGCCTTGCCTGACTATACCTTGGCCTGCGCAGTCCTGCTCCGCCCAACCCCAGCCTGTTTTGTCCTACATTGCCCTACCCTGAGCTGTTCTACCCCTTCTTGCCTTACCCTGCCCCACATAATGTTTAAAGTTAGGAATTCAAAATGGAGAGACTTCAACCAGGCCAGGAAAACCTTGAGTAACCTTTACTGTAGTCACCATTTATAACTGTATTTTCTGAAAATTAATTATCTGTTGAGAAGCGGGACTTGCTAGATAGGAAGTACTGGAAGGTTCTCCGTAATTCTCGTATTTTCCAGTTACGAGTCAGTGTTATCAGTTAGCCTGTTATTTGTGAGCAGAGGTATGTTGTAAAGTTATGTGTTATGCTGCATGTTTAAGGCTCAACTACTTGCTTCTTGACCATGGCACCTTAGAGCGGGGTTCCCTTTCTAGACCGGGTCTGATGCAAACAACTCAAGGAACAGGGCATATGGGCAACCAACCTTACACATATATTACATTAACTTCAACACAACTGAATACAATACAAAAGACAATACATAATACACTATACAATAATTAGGCACTGTCAGGACCGGAGGACTCTGGGCTGGGCAGCGTAGCCTTGGGCTGCAACAGGTCTCGGCCCAGCATTCTGGGGGTTCTGTCAGGTGAGGCCTCCATCAGGTGGCATGGGACAGTGGTCCGGGGCCGAGTCATCCAGGCTGGGCTGTGGGGCGGCGTGGAGAGGTGCCCGTCACTACAAGGGCCTTGAGGAGAGGTCCAGGCCTCTGGACTGGGCCCGAACAAGGAGAGTAGGCGCACTTGTTTGCGCCTACGTGGTGACACAGGACGTCATCCGATGGGGCTGGGGAGGTCACGTCCCAGGGTTCCAGGGATGCCCCGGGGAGTCCGAGGGCTGCGGTCTCTCTCTTTCTGGGCCTCTGTCAGGTGGAGCCTGCGGTGTCCCTTCCATGGAGAGTCCGTCAGCAGGCGACGTTGGCTCCAGCTTCTGGTTGCAAGGCTTGTATCCCCAGGATCACAATGGAGCCCTGCCAGACCTCCTCCAGGTGCGGCTCCTCCTGGAAACTGCCTCTGAGTGGGGAGAGGGTGACGGGTCCTGCTTGGCAGCAGGAGTGGGTGGGGGAGCAAGGGACGTCTTCAGAAGGGGAAGGCACAGGGGTAGGGGGCGAGAGGCGGCTCGTGGTCATTCCCTCCTCGGCTCAGCTGGTGGCGGTCACCAAGTCCCCTAGAGCAACAGGTGCGGAGTGGCTGGTGGCTGTTTCCTCCCCGGTGCGGCTGGTGGCCATCACTGGGTTCCTGTGCTCCGGATGGACTGCAGGCAGAGTGCAGCTGGTGGCCATCACACACCCGCCGGTGCGGCTGGTGGCCGACACCAAGGTGTCACGCCTCGGAGGGACTGCAGTCTCAGTGTGGCTGGTGGCCGTCACTGAGGTCCTGCTTCCAGGCGGGATGGCTGTTGTGCTATGTATTTGTGGGACGGTTTCTTGCCCTCAAATACGCAGGCTAAAGCGGGTCCCTGTTCTAGATCGGGAGGTAACTCCTAAGAGTAGGACTGGACACAAAAACAAGGCAGTAAATATCACACATGTATTCTAGATATTTAACATAGAACAATAATACATCACAGATATTACAATGGGTTGGCCGGGGGTAAGTGAACACTGTACACAATTGCTGTCTGTCACTATACCTTCTTGTTCAGGTATGGTACTATCAACCCGACACTCATGGTACATACAACATATTTATATTTCCGGGCGCAGGAATGATTTTACTACAAGCTCTAAAACCCGTATAGCACTGGACGGCACTACATATATATATATATAAGTTACGTTACACCTGTATTTCAGGTACCTGGTGGCCGGAAGTCTGTCTCAGGTAGGGTTGCCCATAAAGATCATTAGCAAGGGGAACTGTGGTATTTT
>JAGKTI010011529.1:0-26235 GCA_018397915.1 Birgus latro | reverse complement strand
GGCTTGTGGCCTGCTCTGTACTGGGCCTGTTCTCCTGGTGGCTTGTGGCCTGCTCTGTACTGGGCCAAGCGTGACTCGTGGCCAACGCCTGCAGAGCCGTAGGGATAGCTGCCTGGCGGCTTGTGGCCTGCACTGCACTAGGTCTAGTTTCTTGGCGGCTGGTGGCCTGCATGGTGTTTGGTCTGATGTGGCTCATGGCTGGCGTCGAGAGGGCACAGGGGGAGATGGTTTCCTGGCGGCTTGTGGCCTGCACTGCGTCGGGTCTACTTCCCTGGTGACTCGTGGCCTGCTCTGTGTTAGACCTGGTTACCTGGCGGCTTGTGGCCTGCACTGTGTCAGGTCTATTTTCCTGGCGGCTTGTGGCCTGCACTGTGTTGGGCCTATTTCCCTGGCGGTTCGTGGCCAGCACTGTGTTAGGCTGGGCGTGGCTCGTGGCTAACGCTGAGGAGGTGAGCTCTGGGACGGCTATGGCCTGTATCAGTGAGCTCTGATCACTAGCAGCTGAGGGACGGACTATGGCCAATCCTGCCTCATGCCCGGTACGGCTCGTGGCCGATACCATGGTGCCGCTCTTGGGGGAACGCCTACAGGAGACGGGCCGACACACGTCCATGTCGGGGCCCTGTGGCGGGTAGACAGCTGGGGAACGGACTGTGGCCAATTCTGCCCGGTACCGGGTACGAACTCTGTCAGTACCGCGGCTCTGTGTGGAGTTGTAAACTCCACCCCTTACCTGCAGAGCTGTGTTCCGGCTAGAGACAAGGTGCTGGCGACTGCTACCTTTCCGGGCCCTCATCTGAGCACAAGAGGGGCGCCGGGGAGTCGGAAAGGTAGGTCGTTCCTGCTCCCAGCCACGCTGCGCTGGCGGTAATCTCCCGGTGATCTGGGGGGGGGTTGGGGGAGCTGGTGTCATCTGCTCTGCTGGCCGGGTGGTTGGTGGCTCTAACCCCTAACTTCTGTATTTCAGAATTATTTACTTCTAATATTCCACCTATAACCATCTATATCCCACCGCTTAAGCCGCCAGTCTAATGCCGCGAATTTTGGGCACTATAGGGAAATTAAATTAATAATAATTCAGATCTGCATTATGATGAAGATTAATTAACTAATCACACCGCTGTACCAACCAGTGTAGTAACAGAATTTTGATATTAGATTAAAGTATTATTTCAGTGTTTTCTGTTACTGCCAGAACATTAAGAAGGCCTCGTTAAATCTATCTATCTATCTATTGCCAGACACCTCAATCCCGAATGGGGTGGCCACAAACAAATCACCTCCATGTCACTCTGTCCCCTGCCATTTCACTACCACGCTCCCAACTCACACCCCCCTCTCTCATATACCTCTCCACTCCATCCCTCCATCTCATACGTTAAATAATTGAAGTAATTTGGTATCGCTGCCACCACCCAGCAGTTGCCGGGAAAAAAAAAAAAGTATTAATGATATTAGTCCCGTACGATGGAAAAAGGGACAAAAGGCCTATGGCAATAACAGGGTAGCGTCAGTATATTATATGAGAGCGTGGATCTTATAGATGAAACATGCCTTGCGGGCCACTCGGCCTTATGTAATACTCCCCAGAGGATTTATACCAAACACATTCTAATAAAGTATACTTATCTATATTGTTAACCTTAAATTACACAGAATGAATAGATTAATGAGCAAGAATTAATTGCTGAAACTTAGTAAAGCAACTGTCTCCGATACACCAGAATATTTGAGAGAATGGAAGCTCTATTCTACACAGTTTATAAATCACCTGACTCACCTAACAGTATATGAGAGTTCGCTCAACCCGACTGTGTCATAGAAAACCACATCAACAGGGGAAACTCCCATAAACCACGGTCTCATAAGGACTCGTAGTGATACCCAGTTTACAACGTGTTACACAGTTTACTCTATTTCTAAAGATATCATCCCTATTTTACCTGGGTTTGCACCACATAACTTATCTAGGTAAATAATTATAAACCAAGAATAATACAGAATGCAATCTCAGCGTACACAGCGCTTTGCCTGGCGAGGTATTGCACCACTCAGCTTCTCACGCACTTATAACAAAACTTTTACACTAAATGAATATTAAGCTTACTAATGTGGACCAATCGACTTTGACGGTACTGTGAATTGAAAAGGGACTAAGTGGAAAAAGTGTAAGGGCTTTCGGGCACTAGATGCTGTGACTCTCGACGCACTAGCCGGGTACTAGACTCCATGACCCAGTGTCGCTTGACGACACAACTTATCTGCCACGTCCACCCACAACGATGTTTAACTCGAGAGTCATATGGCATTGATAATATCATCAGACAACTTACTTTAAATCTAGGTAGAATGACAACTAATTATGATGACGAATAAGGGAGAAATACCGTGAATATTCGGGAACATTACCTGCAACGTCCACCCACAACGATGTTTAACTCGAGAGTGGTGCCTAGCAGTGCTGCCAACCAAAGTGCTCCAGAATTCCCTGAATTCTCAAGCAAAAATTCCCTAGAATTCCCCATCTCATAATAATGTAATCTTATGGTAGGAAAGAAAACATTAAACTGGATGGAAAGATACTTTTTTTCTTTTTTACAAACAAGAGTGTGTACAAGCTATATGCATTACTTTATACATATTCATGTGCACACTGCACAAATATAACATAAATAATAACACTTTGCTTCACATTTCTGTAAGGAAAAAACTCTCTTGGTTAAAAGAAGGCTAAGATCATGTTAGTTGCTGATTAATCCGATTCACTTGCATCACGCTCATACATACCTAGATTCATATTACTTATTAATTTATCAACAGAAAAAGTGCCACATCTAGCATCCCCCAAATACCGTTTGGAATGGAGAAATCGTACAAGTGTTTTGGTTGAAAGACTGTTCCTCTGTTTTGTTTTCAGGTTGTTCACAGCTGAGAAAATTCTTTCTGTTGTGGCACTTGAATGAGGAAGACAGAGCAGACCAGAAACAAGTTGTGACAAATTTGGAAACTGCTGCAATTCACATATGTAGCCTAATTACTGACTAGTTTGAAACCAGTTCAAAGTTTAGTGATATTGAGCATATCGCTCTTACTTTGGCTTCATGGCTTACATGAATGTAATACTTCCAATATCATCTATCATCAAAATATTCACAACCTCTAATACATGTACAGTAGCTCCCAAACCATCCTTAAAATAGCCTACCTAATGAACAGCAGACAAGTCTGACGACTGTAGACCGTGGATGGAGACTGTCTGTGGAAGTGTCGATGAGTAGGGAGTACACTGGTGGTGACTTACTGCTGAGGGCGACTGGGTGACGGTTACTGTACTGCAGGTGTAGCCGCCTACTGCGTAGCGAAGGGAGAGTGGGACATGGACGGCTAGCATATGTTTACTCTCTGGGTCTGACCTGTTCGTTTCAGGTTCACACCCACACAGTATCACGATATTCACACATTGCAGACTGAATTTCTTCCGATCTGGTAAATAAAGTGTCAACTCTTTCTCTTATAAGCACATTTTGTATTCAGTATTGTTGATTTTTTTTTTCGATAAATTGCATTATTTACGCAATAAATTCTTAACGCCCAAATTTCCCCAAATTGAGAGACATTTTCCCCATTTCCCCATTCGGGCCATCGATTCCCTAAATCTGGGGATATTTCCCCAAGGTTGGCAGCACTGGTGCCTAGCGGGCAGAAAGCAAGCTGCACCCCCTAACGCCCGCTACGTTTCCACTACCCGATACTGACTTCAAACAATTACGATACAGTCTACATGTTATATCATCGCACAAGAATTTGCAACAAGAAGCGTATGCATTACTCTACTTATAAAAAATGACTTATGATGATCTAAATTTTGTGGCAATAACATAGGTCTAACAATTTTACAAACGATGCCTAAAATCACGCATTGATACAATTTCTCTTTGTTTCGCCCGCGGCGCTAACCAACAACTGAGGTCTGTGCCAAATAAATTAATTTCGCGGTTAACTATGACAATAGTCAATAGTCAGACTTTACCTAAGTCCTTAGACAACATTATTTAGTACAACAAGATGACTAACACAAGCTCAACTACAAAATTCTAAACTCTAGGTGTAAATATGACTCATCGCTAATTTAAGTCTCAAATTAACTTTCTACGCCACTATCGAAACCAGACGTGAATTTGCAAGTCCACTCGTCCATTTGCTTCCCTACTACCCTCTAACTAAAATCAAGCCCAAAAAATGAATTACAAAGTCCACTTCAAATACTTTACAACATCTTAACACGGTCCAGATTTCACACTTATCACGTACATAACCTAACGTAGATTACATACATTATATACTTACACTATACTTATACTAACTTATATTACTCTTATACTATTTATATCATATACAAGAAAAATGGCATTACAGGGCGAGCAGGCGCTCTTGCCGGCGCCTACTCCGTGAGGTAGAGTTCCGGCCAGTGGGGCTGGGGAGGTCACCCCCTGGGGTCCTGGGAATGCCCCTGGGAGACTGGAGGCTGCAGGCTTCCTTTGATGGGGTCGCCGTCAGGGGTGGTCTGTGGCAACCCTTTCATCAGGAGTCTGACAGTCGGAGACATTGTTGGGGTGCCGGCTGCAGGATGTGGATCCCCAGGCTGTCCACAGGTCCTCTCCAGAACTCCTCCAGCTGCAGCTCCTCCAGGGGTTCACCTCTGTGGGGAGAGAAGGAAAGTCCCGCTTGGCCACAGGAGTGGAGGTGGGCCAAGCCAGGGACGTCCTCCTTATGGAACGCCCTGGGGGTAGAGGATAGGGAGTGGATGGTGCTCAGCTCTGCCCTCCCCGTGTGGATGGTGGCCAACACGGTGGTTCCTCTAGTCCCAAGAACTGCAGGAGGTGCATGGACGGTGGCCTGTTCACCCTGCCCAACATGGATGGCCTGTGTCGCAGTCCTGCTCCCTGTGGAGGGGGCGGCTGGAGGACAGACGATGGCCGATCCTCCCTTCCTGGTACGGACGGTGGCCTGTACCGCGGTGCCGCTGCAGGTAACAACTGAGGAGTGGATGGTGGCCTGCTCTGCCTTGAAACCGACACGGACAGTGGCCTGTGTCGTGGTCCTACAGGAGGGTGCAGCTGAGGAGCTGACGGTGGCCTGCTCTGCCTCGTACCCGACATAGACAGTGGCCTGTGTCGTGGTGCTGCCACTAGAGGTGACTGTAGCTGAGGAGCAGACGGTAGCCTGCTCTGCCTCTTGCCCGACATGGATGGTGGCGTGTGTCGTGGTCCTGCAGGGGGTAACAACTGAGGAGCAGACGGTGGCCTGCTCTGCCTTGTACCTGAGACGGGCGGTGGCCTGTGTTGCGGCACTGCCTCGGACTAAGGATTGAGGTAGTCCCATCCCGAACCTGGCGAGGGCCGTCTTGGCTGGAGAGTAAAGGACTGGAACTGCAATCTTGGTGGGTCGTGGGTTGAGTGCGAGAGGTACGTAAGGTAGTGAGGGAAGTGAGCCCCTCTTTGCCTGAACCTTTACGGTCTCTATCTGCCTCCCTGTGGTCTCCTCCTAGGACGGGTGTTGCGACATCCCTCCCAGGTACTCCCGTCAGGGTGGGCATTTTATACCCATATGTCTAACCACGGTGTGGCCTCACCCAAGAATGTACAATCACTAACTATATGTAACTGTGTTGGCTGAAGGTGTATGACAAGGCCCACCACCTTTTGTTGTATAAGCACTCTGTATACCTTTTACAACAATAAATATTTCAAATCAAAATGACTGTTGCCGCGTTCCTGCATCTGCAGTCCCGTACGTGTGAACACCTAAATTTCCAGAAGAAATGCAGAAATCGGCAATTTTCACCCGCAGAAGTAGTGGAAGCGATTAAGAAGATCAAGAAGGGAAAGGCCGCAGGAACTGATGAAGTGTGTGGTGAAATGCTGAAGTATGGGGATGAGATTGTTGTGGAGTGGATATGGAAGTTGTGTAGATTGGCTTGGGAAGAGGGAAGGGTTCCAGAGGATTGGAAATCAGGTATAATTGTTCCATTATATAAAGGAAAAGGGGAGAGAGAAGTATGTGGTAACCATAGGGGTATTTGCCTTCTTAGTGTGACGGGAAAAATATATGGTAGAATACTTACTGATAGGGTTAGGCATATAACAGAAGAGTTAGTTGGAGAAGAACAAGGGGGATTTAGAAAGTGAAAAGGGTGTGTAGATCAGATATTTGTTCCAAGATGTTTAGTGAAGAAGTATCTAGAGAAGGGAAAGAAAGTGTATGCTGCCTTCATGGACTTGGAGAAAGCTTATGACAGAATAGATAGACAAGGTATGTGGAAGGTATTAAGAATGTATGGAGTGGAGGGGAAATTGTTGAGTGCTGTGAAGAGTATGCACGAAGAAGCTAGGGCTACTGTGAGAGTGGATGGTGAGCTGAGTGAGTTCTTTGATCCGAATGTGGGACTGAAACAGGGTTGTGTGATGTCTCCATGGCTGTTTAATAAATACATGGATGGGGTTGTAATGGAGGTGCAAGGAAGGGCAGTGGATGTGGAGGTGGCTGTAGTGAATGAGGGTGAGATGTGGAAGATTCCAGTGTTGTTGTTTTCTGATGATACAGTATTGTTGAGTGAAGATGAATGGGAGTCGCAAGGTTTGGTGAATGAATTTGGGACAGTGTGTAAGAAGAGGAATCTGAAAGTCAATTTAAACAAGAGTAAAGTTATGGTGTTTGAGAGGAATGAAGTCACAGAATGCACAGTGAGGTTGGATGGTGAGGATATGGAGAATGTGAGTGCATTCAAGTACTTGGGCAGTGTGATGAGTAAGGATGGAAGTTTTGGGGATGAAATACTTAAAAGGGTACAGCAGGGAAGGAAGGTTGTTGGTTCACTGAAAGTGGTGATGAGAAATAGGAAGGTGAGTATGGAAGTCAAGAAGTCACTGCGCGATAGTATCGTAATCCCTACCCTGAAGTATGGAAGTGAGGCATGGACCTTGCTAGAGGGTAACAAGTCAAGAGTGAGAGCAGTGTGAAATACAGGAGTTAGGGGTTGATGCCGCAGACGACGCGACGGCCAATGCAGACGACACCAACACCCTCAACCCCCTCAGTACCACCGGGGGTCTGCCGCTGACACTGAGCAGCTGGGAACAGGAACGACACACCTGTATCCCTTCCCGGCACCCCTCTTACTCCCAGGTGATGCCCCGGAAAGGTAGCAGTCGCCGGCGCCTAGTCTCCGGCCGAAATTCCACTCGCCAGGTAAGGGGTGGAGTTTACAACTCCATGCAATGCCGCGGTATTGGCCATTGTCATACCGGGTATGGGGCAGAACCGGCCACAGTCCATTCCCCAGTTGCATCCCCGCTACAGGGCCGTGGCACGGACCCGTGTCGGTCGGGCAGGACAGGCCACAAGTCCTCCGACTCCTGTAGTCGATCCCCCCAGAGTAGCGCTGCAGTACCGGCCACAAGCCATGCTGGGTACGAGGCAGGATCACCCACAGTCCGTCCCTCTGCTACTAGTCCTCTTAGCCCCACGGTACGGGCCATTAGCCGCACCAGAGCTTCAACCCCCTGTACCACTACGACGTCGGCCACTAGTCACGTCAGGCCAGAGGTAGAACAGGCCACTAGCCGCCCTGGAGCTGCAGTTCCCTGTGCCACTACGACGTCAGCCATTAGTCACGTCAGGCCGAGGTAGAGCAGGCCACTAGCCGCACTGAAGCTATTGTCCCCTGTGCCACTACGACGTCGGCCATTAGTCATGTCAGGCCAAAGGTAGAGCAGGCCACTAGCTGCACTAAAGCTCTTGTCCCCTGTGCCACTATGACGTTGGCCATTAGTCAAATCAGACCGGAGGTAGAGCAGGCCACAGTCTGCTTCTCTCCCACAGGAGATCCTGCAGCCCGAGAGGACCTTTCCCCCGAGCCATGGCAAGGCCTCACCCGAGGCTTTGGTTCCCTGCAACTCTACCAGTGTGAACAGCGGCCGAAGCGGAGCCCAGCAGACCCAGCAGCCGACGTCGGGCCCTGTCCACTACTCCCCCGGCCCGAGGTTCCCGTGTGATGACCCTGACGGCGACGCTGCCCTCCAACTGTTGCCGCAGTCCAGCCACCCCGGGTTCCAGTACCCTGGGTCCTCAGTCACCCCAGGAGTTGCCCCGAACACCAGGGCCCAACTTACCTGTGGGCGACACCCCTCCGAGTCTCTCCCAGACTCGACGTCAGGCCCGTCTCCTAGCTCTCTTCGGGCCGAGCCCTTAGTCCCACGACTACGTGTGGGGACCTGTCCAGGGGCGCATCACTCTGTCCTTCCTCCGGATGGAGGAATCAATCTGTGGCCCACCAGTGATAGTGAAGCGAGTGGACTTTGCCTATGTGTGTGCTTTCTAGACCCATATACAGTATATGTGTGCGCATTAGTTTATACCATACGAGTGGGTCCCATAGTATATTCTAGTGATAAGTGACCAGGAGCCCAGAGTGTAAGATTGGACGAGCCTAAGAGTAACTTTGGCCTAATTTATATCCCAAGTGGAGTCCCGCGCATCCCCCAGTGAACGAAAACGCCACAGTGACCAACAGAACAATAATATTATGCCGATTGTGCCATTCCCTTGTTTATTGAAACTCTCCCTCCCCAGTGCACAGGCACGCGAGTGAAACACCTCAGTGGCTAACAGAAGGAATAGATACTGTATTATTCCCATCGTGCCTTCCCCTTGTGCATTAAACCTCCACCCACCCCAGTGTCCGGGCACATTAGTTAGGGTATGTCTGGGCATCTCCAAATGTCCCGCTAGAATACCGCAGTCCCTCCCCCCCTTCAGTGATCACTGTGCGACTGACTCTACCTGAGATAGACTTCCGGCCGGCAAGTGTCTATGACACAGGTGTTAACGTAATTTATATACCAGTGCCGTCCAGTGCTATACGAGATTGGGAAATTGTAGTAAATTCATTCCTGTGTCCTGAATCATAAGTGTATTTTATGTGCCATAAGTGATGGGCTGGGTAAATAATATCATACTTCTACCAGCCGGTCTAGTGACAGATTTCCAATCAAGTAAGACCTTGTGTTGAGTTCTTAACCCATCCCCGGCAAACCCAACATCTAATGTATTTGTTGATGTATATTGTCTCTGGGAAGATATTTGTAATACATGTATGTAACATTCATTGCCTTATTTTTGTGTCCAGTCCTATTCCTTAGAGATACCGACCTGGTCTAGAATAGGGACCCGCTATAGCCTGCGTATTTGAGGACGAGAAACCGACCCGCAAATACGTAGCATAATACAGTGGAAATGGGTTACTTCAGAGGAGCATGTGGAGTGACATAAGGGACAGGTTGATGAATGAAGAAGTGAAGGAACGTTGTGGGGTGGATGTGAATGTGCTTGAGAAGATTAGGAGAAATACACTGAGGTGGTTTGGGCATGTGGAGAGAATGGAGAATGAAAGACTAAGACGGTGTATGTAGGTGGGGTAGAGGGAGGGGGAGACCGAGGATGAGGTGGAGGGATGCAGTTGAGAGGTATATGAGAGAAGGGGGAGTGAGCTGGGGGAAGGGTAGGCAAATGGGGGGTGACAGAGCGACTTGGAGGCGTTTTGTCTGCGGCCACCCTTTGCAAGATCAGGGCATTGGTCTATAGATAGATATCGACGAAAAAAACGGCCGCGATTTACCCCTTGTGAACCGGCGAAAGCGCCGCGATTTACCCCTTGTGAACCGGCGAAAGCAGGACAGGGATTCTTGCCCCCCCCCCTCCCTCCCTCCCTCCCTCACTCCCCGGGGGCACAAGATAACTTCATGTCTTACAAATCACTGAAAATTTCATACAGTATAATTTGCCTTCATCCTCTGAATATAATATCTTATAGCACGATTGCAGTACCATAAGAAATTAAAATACGTAAACAACTAGACTGCGTATAATGATAAGGTTCATTATGTAGACGAATTACCTTGTTCTGCCCAGTTTTATATATTAGTTTACTTGTTTCATTTCATGATATTGTGGCCGGAATTCAAGATTTTTAAAAAGTTTTAGATATATTAGTGAAGCAGATTCTAAATTTCAAAATTTTCTTATCGAAAGAAACATACAGTATTGCGTCCTAGTGAGAAACGAGGATGTCTTTGGCAAGTGACCCTAGTGTGATACATGAATGTAATATGGCAAATCGGCAATAGATTGCTTTGGGAAGTGACATGTGAAATATATTAGACTGGGATTTTGTATTTAAGCTTAAGATGCACAGAAATCAGACAAGATTGAACAAGTGCAGCGTTCCTGGTGAAACTCGTAATTTCTATACCCTGCGGTAAGTGCAATAGGCTACTGAAGAATGATGTTCCCAGGGTATGATGTGTAATTGCGATGGTATTACTAAAGCTTTATATTACGGTATACATTGAGAACTTGGATAACCAGAATGTCCGGTAAAATTTTGGTGTCAGCCCTACTTGCTTTCGCCGTGAACGAAGTCCCCTGCCTTTATTTATTTATTTATTTATTTATTTATTTTAGATTAATGCGATTCTGACCATCCTTTCTGTTGCAATCTTTATATATATATATATATATACCTTCCTGCAGCAGGGCATGGGATCACGTCTTACATGACTTATGAAACCCCTTACCCATAATGGGTTTTTGGCGCATTCTCCTATCACGGAGTTCGTCTTTGCAACAGGTGTTTTTTTTCTCTCTCACTTTCTCTCTCTCTCTCTTCTTTTATAACGCTTTCTTATATTTGTTCCCTTATAATAGTCAGTATTATATCCCTTTTCAATATTTTTTCAACAGCTTCTGCTATACTTGATCATTTTCTTTTCATAAACTACTTCTGCCTGCTAGACGCTTTTTACTGTTTCTTCTTGTGTTCAGTCCCTCGTTATATTTTGTTATATCTTCGTATGCCTCAAACAGAGGTATGTACTGTAGCTGATTTTAATTTTCTTTTTTAACACATTATGCAAAATTAGTTCTCATACTGTATTTATTTTTTAAATTTTAACATCTGTCATTCTTGTTCATAAATAATATTCATGCTTTCTCAAAGACCAATTTTCCTAAATACAGTAATGTATTTCCTGTTTGGTGGCTTCTTTCAGCTTTCTTGTCACATCTCAAGATTTCTTCAGTATTTTAATCATGTATTTCTTTTTGGCATCTGGCAGTAGATATGTGGATTTCTTTTTGACCATATTTTTTTCTTCTGTTTTCCCCATTCCTGCCAGGTTTTCAGTTATATCAGTATTGTATTCATCTTTAGGTGTCAAATTTCTCTTTTTTATTCCATTTAATTCCACACAGTTCATTTTCATTTTTACTTCACTTGCTTCCTC
This sequence comes from Birgus latro, assembly GCA_018397915.1. Taxonomy (NCBI): domain Eukaryota; kingdom Metazoa; phylum Arthropoda; class Malacostraca; order Decapoda; family Coenobitidae; genus Birgus; species Birgus latro. The sequence goes on along the minus strand of JAGKTI010011529.1, from coordinate 14,893 downwards.
TTCTCTGTTATTTAACTTTATGTAGTATTCTAACTTTTTCTGATTTATCCTATGCTCAGTTCTAATTCCTTTGACCTCATAAAGCAGTTCACATTTTGGTGGTGTTCTTGGCAGTTTCAATAATTTTGTTAAATGTGTAGTCTGATTATCATTTAGCAACTTCTTTTCTGTCTTAACTTCTTCCATATTTCTGCCCCCAACAGTATTCAACACAGGTGTTCTACATGCATCAAACAGTTTTAGTCCTGCTTTTATTCTACTTTTTTTCATTTCTATCTATCTATCTTTCTATTGCCAGATGCCTCAATCCTGCACGGGGTGGCCACAAACAAATCGTCTCCATGTCACTCTGTCCCCTGCCATTTCACTACCACGCTCCAAACTCACACACCCCTCTCTCATATACCTCTCCACTCCATCCCTCCATCTCATCCTCGGCCTCCCCCTCCCTCTCGCCCCCTCGACCTCACTCACATACATTCTCCTCGTCAGTCTTTCACTCTCCATATGCCCAAACCACCTTAACGTGTTTCTCCTAACACTTCCCATCACATCCTCAGCCACACCACAACGCTCCTTCACTTCCTCATTTTCTCTCCATGTGACTCCACATGCTCCTCTCAACTCATTTCCACTGTTCTCACTCTTGACTTCTGTCCTTCCAACAGGGTCCAAGCTTCACTTCCATATGTTAGAGTTGGTATCACAATACTGTCATGTAACAACTTTTTCACTTCCATGCTCACCTCCCTGTTTCTTATCACTGCTTTCAACGAACCATCAACCTTCCTTCCCTGCTGCACCCTTTCGAGCACTTCACCCTCCAGACTTCCATCCTTACTCATCACACTGCCCAAGTACTTAAATTCACTCACATTCTCCATATCCTTCCCATCCAATCTCACTGTACATTCACTGGCTTCACTTCTCTTGAAGACCATCACTTTACTCTTCCCCACATTCACCTTTAGATTCCGTTTCTTACACACTCTCCCAAACTCATCTACCAAGCCTTGCAACTCCCCTTCATCTTTGCTCAACAACACAGTATCATCTGCAAACAACAGTACAGGGAGTTTCCAAACACTGCCCTCTCTCACTAGGGCCGCTCCAACATCCACTGCCCGACCTTGTATCTCTTTTATAACCCCATCCATATACACATTGAACAACCACGGAGACATGACACATCCTTGTTTCAATCCAACCTTCAAATGGAAAGATTCACTCAGTTTGCCATCCACATGCACTGCAGCCTTAGCACCCTCATACATACTCTTCACTGCCTTCAACAGCTTCCCATCCACTCCATATATTCTTAATACCTTCCACAAACCCTGTCATATGCGCTCTCCAGATCCATGAAGGCTGCATACAACTTCTTGCCCTTCTCTAGAAACTTTTCCACTAAGGATCTAAGAATGAATATCTGGTCTATACAACCTCTTCCCTTCCTAAAACCTCCTTGTTCCTCTCTAACTAATTCCTCAGTAATTTCCCTAACTCTGTCAATAAGTATCCTACCATATACTTTTCCTATTACACTGAGAAGGCAAATGCCCCTGTGATTACCACACACTGCTTTTTCCCCTTTTCCTTTGTACAGAGGAATAATTATACCTGACTTCCAATCCTCCCAACCCAATCTGCACACCTTCCACATCCATTCTATTACTATCTCTCCCCCATGCTTCAGCATTTCACCACACACTCCATCAATTCCTGGGGCTTTCCCCATTTTAACTTTCTTCATTGCTTCCACCACTTCCATCCTGGTGATTTCTTCCTCTCTTCTCACAACCCTCCTTCTCCCTGCCATTCCCCAGCCACTTATACTTGCATTACTTTCATTCTCTATGTTCAACAGTTCATTAAAGTGTTCTCTCCATCTGTTTACTTTTTCTCCCTTCTCCACTAGTAATCTACCATTTTTTTATTTCATTTTACATTATTTCTCCCATCTTTCCTGTCACTTTATATTACTCTTCTTTCCTTTTCTGGTGGCTTTATAATGAGTGACAAGCCTCGTGGTTTCTTGTGGAAATCATTGACAACATTGGGTGGTAACCATATAACGAATCCTTACGTGTTCCCTATGTGTCAGGTTGGTTGGCAGAGGGTTAGTGCTCCTCTCCGTTAAACAACAAACCCAAAGACAAAGGGCCCCCCCCTTACAGGATCATTGTGCCTGGCTATAGATAAATAGCTACTTTCATTCAGTGTTATTTTTGCCTTGTTGACTCGGTTTTTAATGTCTTCCCTCAGCTTCCCCTGAGATTGGCTCAGTGGGTTAGAGTGCTCCGCTCTGGCCGTAGGGTCGGAGGATCGAATCCACCCAAGGGTCATTGGTAGACATCAGGAAGGGCATCCGGTCATAAAATGCTACACGCTCCAATCCAAAAAGGCCGACGCATGCAAGCATGTTGCAGCCTTCAAAAACGAAACGAAACGAACGAACAGTGCTTGTGATTCACTGTTCCTTGAATTTCCAGCTTGCATCATTTGTGGCAGGTGGTGGCGACCATCATCCTCTCACTTGATGTAGTGCTGCCTACTTCTTCCTTAGCATTTATCATTTTTTTTCTGTGCCTGCCCTCCTCCCTTCCTATTTATCCCATCTTTCCTGTCACTTCTTATTGCATTTCTTTCCTTTACTGGTGGCTTTACATTGAGTGACAAGCCAAATGGTTTCCTGTAAGCCAAGAAGCCATTTACAATGCTGGGTGGTAATCATATAATCAAACCATATGTGCTCCCTACGTGTCAACAAGTGGGTTGGTGGAGGGTTAGTGCCCCACTGCATAAAACAAATAACTCAAGTCAAATGGCCTCCCCTTACGGGATTGTGGCGTCTGGCATTAGATAAATAGAACATTTTGCTACCAGTGCTGTATGTATTATTTTTTCATTGTTCATTTTCACCCTCTTCATTTTCTGAAACATTTCAATGGTCCTGATTATATCTTGTATGGCCTTTTTTTGTGCAATGGCCATGATATCATCCTGAAAAATCAGCAGGCTGATTTTCATTTCTCCTACCATCCATTCCTTTCCTTTTGTCTCAGTTATTATGCTCAATAAGTCTATTGTAATTGAACTTATTTTTGCTCTTAATATGGAGCTTTGCCTAATTATCTCAAACATGGACATCATTACATATTCCTATTTCTGTCACTGATATTAACACATTTTCAGAATATAATTTATACAGTATACAAGTCTCCGTCTTTTTCCTTTTATTCCTTTCAGCCATAGTTCTTTCATTACTTCTTTTAACACTAATTTAATGAACCATTTTGATACTTTGTATGGGAATATACTGCTGTTATGTCATGTTTCTTTTTTTGAGCTTCCTCTTCTTGCTCCACACTGGTAGTCACTCATATTCTCTAGCTTTTCACTGCCAAAGAATTTTAACAGGTTGGAATTTAATATGATTTCTCAGTAGTTACTCAAGCCTCTTGTTTCCTATGCCTTCATATATGTTTTCCCATCCCTTCATATATGTTTATAACCTGTATGCCATTCCTTAGTGGTAGGTGGTGGCGACCATCATCCACTCACTTGATGTAGTCCTGCCTACTTCTTCCTTAGCCTGTATCATTCTCTTTCTGAGCCTGCCCTCCTCTCTTCCTATTTCTCCCAGCTTTCCTGTCACTTCTTATTGCTTTTCTTTCCTTTACAGGTGGCTTTACATTGAGTGACAAGCCAAATGGTTTCCTGTAACCCAAAAAACCATTTACAACGCTGGGTGGTAACCAGATAACCAAACCATACGTGCTCCCTACGTGTCAACAAGTGGGTTGGTGGAGGGTTAGTGCCCCTCCCCGTAAAACAAATAACTCAGAGTCAAATGGCCACCCCTTACGGGATTATGGTGTCTGGCAATAGATAGATAGATAGATGCCATTCCTTTGGTATTCTTTCAGATTCATATATATACTATTTTCATCACCTTTATAATAGAATTCCAAAAAAAAAATAGCACCATTTTTATCATATTATTACTTATTTTGTCAGATTCTGTAGCTTTTCCAACATTTAATCTGCCCACTACCTCTCACACTTCTGTACAGTACTCAGTTCATCATTGCATTCTGTGTTTTCATATCTCCAGCACTCTTATTCTCTAACAGTTCTTTGTATTCCTCACATCCATTTGCCATGTCATTGCTTTTATATACCTGTACAGTAAGCACACATAGTAAGCGAGCTCACAATACACGAATCCCATTGTACACGAGGACCTATTTTTTATCAGATTTTAGTGTATTTTTTAATAGTGACACAAATTGAACTCGTAATAAGTGAGATGGCAGTGAAGAGTGGCCTAAATCCGGGTTAACCCCAGGCTTGCAACATTGCCACCTCAAGAAGCACCAACGATTGCCTGCGCTCTGCCCACCTTGTGATGTCGATGATGCGCACTCATGACATGATGCCCAGTGCTCCGATTGGAGGGTGGAGATAAAGGCCCAGCAGAGGAAACACACGCACTCAGTGGGTACACTCACTGTTCCAGCTACGTTCTCGACTACTTTGAGGCTATTGTTTTGTGTGCTACAACCATTCCCGTGATCGCCGTACTACGCCACCATGTCTGCCACGTCATCCAAAAAGAAGAGCATCAGCCATGCCCTGAAGATGGAAGTCATCAAGAGAAAGGAGAAGGACAATGGTAACACCGTCACTGGGAAGGAATCGATGGTACGGACAATTTGGACGAAGAGGGAGGCCATAAAGAAGTCTGTTATGACGTATGGGACAGCAGCACTTGGCAGGAGAAGCAGGCTGATTAACCCGGCCATAATTCTCATGGAGCGGTACCTGGCAACATACATCGTGAGGAAAGATAAGGAGGGAGTGCCACTGAAAGGGCACTACATCAGAGAACAGGCAAAGCTTTTCTACAAAGCTGCAGCTCAGAAGCTTGGTGTCGAGAAGCCATTCAAAGCCTCCATGGGATGGCTAGGACGGTTCCTGAAGAGGAAACAGTTACATTACACTTGCCTCACTGGCGAGCGTGCATCAGCTGATGAAATGGGTTTATTGACGAGGGAGGCTACAGCAGGGACCAAATCTACAATATTGATGAAACGGCCCTATACTGCAAGGCTGTGTCGAAGTCCACTTTTATCAGTAAACATCAGCGGCAAGCCCGAGGGAAAAAAAATGGACAAGAGCTGGATAACGGTCATGTTCGCCGTGAACTTAGCAGGCTCACACAAGGTGCGGCCTGTTGTGGTTCATACCGCAGCATACCCCAGATGTTAGAAGAATCTTCCCTGCATGGATGATAGAGGGGTGTACTTGTACATCGACTCCAATGGCTGGATGACAAGCATCATCATGTCAGAATGGCTGCTGTGGCACTTCATCCCTGACGCCAAGGGGAAGTCCCGGGAACTTGGCATCTCCTTCAAGGTGCTTCTCTTCCTCGACAGCGCCCCAAGTCATCCAACCTGGCTAGCAGACCTCAGTAGGGACAGCAAGATCTTTTTTTTTTTTTTTTCCCCACCCAGAAAAACCTCTCTCATCCAACCACTAGACCAGGAGCTGATTGCAACGTTGAAGCAGCTATACCACCAGTGCCTTTACGACTACCTTTGCATCCAGACTGACAACTCAGGGGAACTGCAGGCAGTCCTTGCCTTGGACACCATTGGGAGCAATGTCATGGAGACCAAGGACGGTTGGGGCTCTCCACCTGCTCCACCCGCTCCATGCACAGCACCCGCACCACTGACTGCTTCAGGTCCTGAGAAGAGTGTAATGGCTTTTTGGCAGTCATTCAACCTCAAGGATGCCATCAACTTCCTGTTGTCTTCTTGGGCAGATATCACCAATGCAACAGTTAACCGTGCCTGGTGCCTTCTCGTCCTGCACCTGTGTGACATCACACTGGCAAGCAGCTTTCAGTCCCTGGCTGCTGCCGAGGCAGCCACTCTCACAACTGCACAAGCTGTGCCCGGGTTTCGGGATGTCGCTGGAGGAGATCAGAGGCTTACATTCAGCTGCAGTGGAGCAGGATCCCCAGGAAGTCGTGCAACGAGTTGATGAGGCCGACGCAGAGCAGGAGGCTGCAGCAGAACAGCCAGCGCCACCAGTGGAGAGTGGAGACTTGTCAGTGATGGAGATCAGCCAGCTACTGTGTGCCCTAGATAAATTCAAGGGAGAATTCAAGAACATTGAACACTGTCAGTTGCGAGTGGAGGAAGTGATGACTTCACTGGACAGAACCTTCTGCTACTACACAGGGAGGCACAACCAGGAGGTTAACAGAAGGAAGCAAACCCTCATCACCCGTTACCTGTGGCCTAAAGAAAGTGTGGAATCACTCCCTTCAACATCAGATGAGCCATTTCCTGGGGAGGATCAAGAGGATGACGCGTGCTGAGGTGTCAGAAGTAGACTTTGAAGGGTTTATGAATGAAGTGAGTGAATTAGGTAGTGAAAGTGTCGAAGGTGCTAGTGACGAGAGTGGTGAAGAAGGTGGTGTGGCGGGTGGTGGAGGAAGTGCACTCTAGGTACCTCACCCTGCCTCGGATCCCTTTCTTACCTCCATCAAGCCTGTTGTCCTCTTGGGTTAAGGTGAGGTGCCATATTCTTGTCAGTTTAGTTAAGTCATATCCTTGTTGATATAGTAAAGCCATAATCTTGTTGGTTTCCTTTATCTTAGGTAATATGTCTTAGATAGTTCCCCTGTACAGTACAATACTTAGGTCTGAAAGGAGTCTCATGGGTTACCGATGAAGCGGGGTGCCACCCTTATGTAATTTTTCCCTTAAGTTTATGTATTCACTGTAAGTGAATTCCTAGTAAGCGACCTCCTCTGCTGCCCTTAAACTCGCATACTGTGCATGCCCACTGTACTGTACTTCACTGTAATATTCTGTTACTCTTTCTTTCATCTGCTGTGGATCCCTCACATCTTTTCCCCCTTTATCTTCTGTTATTTACTGATATGGTGCTTTCTTTTGTGTCTTCTTGTAATGCAAAGCATACCAGTATCAATATTATTCCTTTTGGCACTCAGATTTTCAGCAATTTTTCCTAGCCTTATTTCTTCATTCGATTCATTATTTCTGTTCAGTCTCCCTTTATATACCTGTACCTGTTTTCTTATACGGTATTTCTTTTTCCATCCATTAATCTTTTAACAGCTTTGTCAGTTCCAGGTTTTATTTTTTCTGATATTCTTATTTTCCCAAATGCCTTATCTAGTATTCCATATAAGTGACCCATGGAAAATGGAGGGGTTGTATGATGGGGAGAATGGCAAAGAGCTGGTCATCTGCAAGGGAGATGTAGCAAAAAATGCATTCATCACATGAAAATAGAAAAGCATAAGTTTGATGGGAAACTTGACTTCTTTTAGCAGAAGTCTATCTATCTGTCTATCTATTGCCAGACACCATAATCCCGTAAGAGGTGGCCATTTGACTTTGAGTTATTTATTTTACGGGGAGGGGCACTAACCCTCCACCAACCCACTTGTTGACACGTAGGGAGCACGTATGGTTTGGTTATATGGTTACCACCCAGCGTTGTAAATGGTTTCTTGGCATACAGGAAACCATTTGGCTTGTCACTCAATGTAATGCCACCTGTAAAGGAAAGAAAAGCAGAAGTCACACCTGGAATTTGAATATTTTGAATCTTCTGTTTAGCAGACACCAGTAAATTTTGTTTTTTGCCAACATGGGTAAATTTTTTAGTAAACTCAACTAATAGACTCAGAAAATAATAGCTACAGTGGATTCTCCTAAATCGCGGCTTTACGGTATTGAGCACATGCCACGGTTTGAGAATTCCACAATTTAGAAATATCTAATGGGGAAAATAACTTATGAGTCTGCCATCTTGGAAAAGTTGTTCCCCATACCCCCAAACCTACATCAAACTAGTCACCAGCAAACACTAACAACCTGAAAAAGAAATTACTGTAGTAAAGCAGAACTAATGGGAATGAACAATATTGTAAGATTCTTACTTGACTCTGAATGATGACATTGCTTGAATGGACAGGGGAGGGGGGAGGGGTTCCAAGGCTTGAGGAGGACTGCATCCTCTCAGCACAAGGTGAGTGTGCTACCACCTCTGTGCCACTTCCTCCTCATCAACCTCCCTCAGGAACCCCTCAAAGTCCAGTGTGGAGGCAACAGAAATGGTGTCACTATTGTCTTCAGTTGCCTCTGTGCCGTTGTAAGAGTTGTCAGTTCATTGAGTCCGTAATGGTGAGCAATTTTGGCTTTCTGCTCACCACTGTCAATTAGTTGTAAGAGTTGTCAGTTCATTGAGTCCGTAATGGTGAGCAATTTTGGCTTTCTGCTCACCACTGTCAATTCTGCATATTACAGTACATCTAACTCATGGGTGTATGTTAACATTAGCTTCTTTTTTTTTTCACCTGTCCTTGAAGACGTTGTAGGCCTAGGAGGGTTACAATCGGCCATGGTAACGCTGGGCAGGTGGAGGACGCAGAAGGGGGGAGGTGGAAATCCTCTCATAAATTACACTGGAACCACACGTTAACAACGTAGAGGAGACAATGCACTGCTCCGAGGCATCAAGCGTGTGCGTCCTTCACGTAGAGGAGACAATGCACTGCTCCGAGGCATCAAGCGTGTGCGTCCTTCATGTCTTCAGGCTTGGCGTGGGAGGGAAGCGCTGTGACTGGCTTATAGTAAATGGGCTGCTGTGCTTGAATATGATTGGTTTAGTCATTGCCATGCTTGACTGTGATTGGTTTATGCCCAGCTAGATGCACGGACTCGAGGTAATGGTGGCTCTTATTTCACGTGGCATCGGAGAAGCATTTCTTTCGAGGCAGTATCCCTGAATTTTGTGTAGTTCCACACTTTACTAATGTTGCAAACTGTTGCAGGATGTTGCTGCGTATTATGAAATCACTATTTAGGATCACACGTTTTAGAAGATTTCACTGTATATTCATTATTGAACTTAGGCAGTTGTAAGCACTTTCTCGTAATTAAGCATCCATCACAAATGCTTTTTTTTTAATGTACTGTACTTGGTAAATAAGGAGGTGGGGGAGGTTGACCAGCTCATTTCCATCAATTATTGCATCTCCATTAAAATGAACTACGGTAACCCAACTTAACCTGTTCTGAGCTGACAATATTGGTAATCATTAAGGAGACATAGGACCACATCTAAAATTATCTGCCTCGAATTGATTCAATGACTTTGTAAAGGTGTACAGAAGTGTTTTTTCGAGTATGAAGAGGATCCGTCATTAACCAAGGAAAATATGATTATACAGTACATATGGGGTAGGTTAGAAGTTTGGTTAGATTAGTGTGAAAAAGGTTAGGTTTGGATAAATAAGGTTGGGTGAAGTTGCAAAAAGTTAGGTTAGGCTATATTTGGATAAAGTGGCATTGATAGTGGGAATTTCATTCAAAAATGGCATTCTACGATTGTGTCTGTCTGCCTTCACGCATGACAAGCTGGTATCTGTCTCATCAGCACTGTTAGTATGGTATGGTAATGAACAGATTTTAAAATGCTTTTCATCACTTTTAAATGAACTAAAAAACATTGAAACTTGAAAATGCACACAGAAAATGATTGAAGACTCTCATGAACAGCTAAGGAAAAGAAAAAACCGAAGAAAAATCCAAAATAAGGTGGTCCTCTGTCTCCATAAGGATTAAAACTACCGGTACCCAAATTTTAAAGAAGATGCAACAGTGAACGGAACTAAGAGCAGGACTATACCCCCACTAAATACTAAAAAGTGCATTTCTGGCGGTTGTGTTTATGAGAGAAATTGCTGAAACCGCATTAACTAAATGGTGAACATATTAATTCCGGTCTCCATAAGTTGGGTGTTTTTCTGAAATAATACCAGCATTTTTTCTTTTATGGAGGAGGAACGATTTAGGAAGTGGAGAGACAGGATGGGGCACGAGGGTTTGAGTGTAAATGTGTATGAAACGAAAGTGATAATATCTGGTGGCAGTACTGTCGAATGAATGTGTATGAGTGGATGAGTAAATTGGTAGTGTGCTGACCTGCCTCGGCTACCTCCCTTTTCTTGGGGGAAGCAGCCTAGGTATATGGATGGAAGTACTGTCAGAACAGAGGGAGAGTGGTCATGTGCGGTTTGCCACAAGGGTAGGGGAAATAGCTCCATCTTGTGAAGTATTTGTGATCAGTGGCTGCATAAGAGATATAGTGGCATTAAGGGTTGACTGCAAGATAATGCTGATTTCATGTGTGTGATGTGTCGGGGAGAGCATATAGACATTGTCAGGTGTGAAAGGATTGATCTTGCTGGTGAGTCTGGATGTCTGCCTAGACTTGGTCGCCATCTGACCTGTGCGTCCCAGCCGTGTTATTAACCATCTTAATCTCAGGTGCATAATCCATCACAGTTTATACCATCACAACCACCTTGTTCTGGATATTGTGTAGTGACACAGCAGTGTTCCCATTTAATATACCATACATGAGTGCATCAGTATGAGTGCATCAATCAGGTGTTAGGCCTGGTATGGAATCATCCATGACCAGTGTCACCACTCAGGACATCGAGATGGACCTCACCTCTGCCGCCAGCGTGGTCACTGACCTTGACAATAGGTTGAGCATGATCACCATTGATGGGTGTGGGGCCCCTGAAAAGTGAATTCAACCTTCCTCCCCCAGACGGCAGTGTTGCCAGTGAAACAAGAAGGCTAGTCTCCATTGCAAGGTTGGCTGACAACACTCCTGTTTTTTTAATACCCGGGGGTTGTCGAATGCCATCTACAGGTCTCTGCTGGGCACATACTGTATTGAGTGGTCGCTTTGAGTTCTGAGTAAGGGGTCAGCTAGTTATTAGATTTTGGGTATCTGCTGATGGTGTGGCCAAAATGACAGTGCTGCCTGAGTTCCTCACCCAGCTGAGGGACTGGCCTATCAGGTGGTGGTTGGCTGAGAATGCAGTGGTGACCAGGGTGGTGTGGCACAAATTCATGGGTCCCTTGCCAGAGAGGGTTATCTTTGGCCTCCCCAGCTACTCTGTAGGAACTTACATTTTTCTTATCCTGAGATTGTACCTGTGCCATCGCTTCAGGCATGGTACAATCTCCTGCAGATACAAAGTTAGGTGCAGTAAATGTTGTGGGTTCCATCCATGCTAGTCCCCATTGGGTGGACAATGGTCCAATGACTTCTATTTATGCGGTGGTGCACACCAAGTTGTCTCCCGCATGTGTCCAGTCTACCATCCATGGTGCTACCAGAGCTGACCCTTCAACCCTGTCTGACATCAACATCCGTCTGGGTGCCCTCATTCCCTCCGGATGCACCCCTCCCAGCTCTCTTCCCATGACAGCACCTACTGCTCCCAGTCGGACTTCCTGGCCCATCCAGGAGGGCCTTACCTATGCAGCAGTGGTTAGCAACCATTTTTCATCTTCGAATGACCTTGCTGGGATATCTGGTGGTGAGTCTGCAGCTGAACCCAGTGAGGTGGAATACACAGTTGCTGCATCGTCTCTCCTGACTTCTCAATCAGTCGGGCTGCTCCACCCTGCCCCCTCTCCCAAGCCTCGTCATCGTTCCCGCCCAACACGGATCTCACCCACACCATGCTGCACATGGCCCCTCAGGTCCTTCCATCCAGCCCATCTTGCGTAGTATTATGTCAGCAAGTTCTACCTCATCATTGGTTACTACTGCTCCCACTCCAACCAAGCCACATGGTGTTCCTCCCCCCAGTTTTTCTGAGATGTACTCTGCATCCGGTGATTCTCCTGCTCCTCCACATCAGCCTGTACCAAGGACAGCCTCCCTAGCTTCCCCATGTGCCAACCCCTCAGATGTCCATTTCTCAGAGTCCTTTGTGGATCTCCTGCCAGCAGCCCAGTCCACATACAGAAGTGGACAGTCCTTTATTGGCATCTGTGTTAGACTCTTCTCCCAGATCTTCTCCCTCTCATCCTAGTGATGGACCCTCCATCCCTTCACAGATTCTTCTTCTGGAATGCCAGATACCTGCTTTGAAATCCTTCACATTTCAAACAGGTGGTAATGGACCTCATCCCGGAAGTTATTGGCCTCTGTGAGACTTGGCCGTCCCCACATTTCTGTCTGTCACTCCGAACTTTTACCATCTGTCAGGCTGATTGCCAGGGTGTTGGAGGTGGTCTAGCTGTTGCAGTCAAGGAAGACGTGCTTATTTTGGTTCTGCCACTGACTCGGCCCCCTTGGAGGGCGTTGGAAGTTCTTGCTTTCCATCTTTCTCTCATGATGGGTTGGATCATTGTGGTGGTTTGCTACAACTCTTGCAAGAACACTGACCCAGAAGAACTCTGGGCCTGTCAAGACCAGCTTCCTTCACCCTGCCTCCTCCCAGGTGTTTTTAACACCAGACATCCCCGTTGGGATTCTTTCCTGGTGTGGGGTTCTGTCAACAGGTCGGGATCTTCCCTTCTCCTGTTTCTCTTGGAGAGTGGTCACTTTTCCTTACACATCCCATTGGGTTTACAGACCTGTATAGACCTGCACTTAGGCCTGCTTTCCACACTTCGTCTTTATGTGAGGGACTCTGTTTTTGGTGGCTCGGCCATTTGAACTGACCCATATTTGGGGTCCGACTACCTTCCAGTTATCCTGGATGTCCCTGGCCTTTCCCCACCCTGCCTTGCCACGTCCACATTGGATCTTCACACGAGGCTCCTGGTCCTCCTTTACAGCAGCTTTTGTTGATGCCGGGGCTTTGCCTGGAGGGCCCTTGGATAACTAAGGCGGCCTTTACTTACTCTGTGGTCGTGGCAGGTGAGGTGACCTGCAGGTCCTCAGCACATCACCAGGGCACTGCTACAGTTCCTTGGTGACTGGGGCACTGCTACAGTTCCTTGGTGACTGGGGCACTGCACCAGGGTCATCTGGGCTAGGCAGTCTTCCTGGAATGCCTGGCAGAGGTGTCCTTGCCCTAGCCACCAAGACTTCACTACTGTAGGAATACAGAATGCAAGTGGACTCTTAATTGGACACATTGTGCTGCCTGGTCTGCTTTCTCCTCGATCCTTTTATTCTCCAGCTCATCATCCTGGACTTGGTCCTTTATTTGAGAAATGAAAGATTGCCCTACCACCTCCTCGTATCCCCTGGTGAAGGATGGCAGCCTTCTTGGCCCTGGTGCACAAACTGCATTAAGGCTATGCACGGCCTTTATTCGGGTGGTTTAAGGCCATCGATTGCTAAGGCCTATGCAAGAAGCACCGGCAGGAGGGTGAGCCTTGGTAAGGCTGGCTCAGAGCAGCTTTACTATATTGTGACCCGTAAATAAAGCACACTAACTCCAGTTTTTATATTCTTTACTACACAAACCAGACCAAATTTATTATTGTTTATCATGATAAGGAGTTGGTAGTTGCTTGTGAACTAGATCATGCTTTGCTTAGGGAATGGAGGTTCAGGAATCCACTGGACCCCATTAACATAATAATGAACATGTAATGAGACAATATTGCCTCCCCAGGAATAAATTCCTTCATTCTTGAAAAAAAAACCCTCCCCCCTGGGGGTAGGGGGTTTTTCAAGAATTCTCCCCCAGTATCCCTGCTTGTCGTAAGAGGCGACTAAAAGGGTTGGTGGTGGGTTAGTGCCCCACCCCGTAAAAACAACTAACTTGTAGGAGGAGGCTGTAGCACAGGCCGAACAGGGTAGTACTCCCGAGGGGAATGGAATGCTGGTGATAGGGAGAGCTGGAGCTCCTTTCACTAGCTACCTAATCATCCTCCTTTGCTGACCTTTTCAGTGTGACAGTAACATGGAGAGTAGACCAGCATACTCTCCCAAACATTTCCTCTAACTATCATATGCACTACACCACATGCACTTTACATATCACACAACGTATCCCACTACGTTACAGGGGTTGATGCCAGCAAGGGTATGCGGCCAGAAAACTTTGCCCCTGCTTCCTAGTGGCGGACTTTCGGGGGTAGGCTTGACAGGGGTTCCGCCGGCATAGATCACGGGTCCGGGGCGAGATGGGGCTCTAACCTGTGCTAGAGGGTACAGGGCATTGCGGTTCCCAGGCTGCCGCTTCCGCTCAATAGAGAGGGGCCCGAACCTGGGAGTAGCGCCCCAGGAGGCTGCCTTATCAGTGGGTGTATAATGGCGGGGCAGTTGCAGTGCCAAGGCGTGCTTGGAGGGTGTCCCTGCAGGTGTCCTGGCAGGGTGCCCCGAGGCCACTACCACAGCCACTAGTAAGCTGCTGGGCTAGGGGTCCCAGATCCATTGCCTGGACCTAGGACTGTGCAGTGGGCTGGGCCTTTGGAATGTTTACCCCCCTTTATCTTACCGACTATGACCAAGTACAAATATATGCATCAAAGCAAGCCTGAGGACAGCAAATCACCCAGGGGGTTTAGGGTGGGTTCGTGGAATGTGGGAAGTTTCAGGGGAAGAGCGGGGGAAGTTGTTGAGGCATTTAGTAGGAGGTGGGTGGATGTGGCTTGTTTGCAGGAAGTTCGGTACAGGAGTGGATCAGTCAGAAAGATTGCTGGGAAGGATTGCTACTATAAGCTGTTTTGGCAGGGGGGAACTGACAGATATGGGGGTGTGGGTGTGTTGGTTGCGGAGAAATGGGTGGAGTATGTTATGAATGTCATGAGAGTAAGTGATAGGATAATAGTGGTGAAAATTTTGATCGGACGGGTGATGATTTCAGTTATATCAGCATATGCTCCACAGGTAGGATTGGATGACGCAGAGAAGGATAGATTTTGGGATGATTTAATATGTGTAGTAAGTGGTATGGGTGATGATGAGGTAGTGGTTCTGGGAGGGGATTTAAATGGTCATGTTGGTGAAGCAGCTCAAGGTTATGAAGGAGTCCATGGAGGATGTGCATATGGTGTGAGGAATG
>JAGKTI010011528.1:0-26239 GCA_018397915.1 Birgus latro | reverse complement strand
AGTAAGGTGTAATAAACAAAATAAATCACTTAGGAAAAGGTGTTAGGCGATATTGGAAGGATTTATATAACACAGAAGAGGACAGTCTATCTATCTATCTATTGCCAGAAACCATAATCCCGTAAGGGGTGGCCATTTGACTGAGTTATTTATTTTACGTGGAGGGGCACTAACCCTCCACCAACCCACTTGTTGACACGTAGGGAGCACGTATGGTTTGGTTATATAGTTACCACCCAGCGTTGTAAATGGTTTCTTGGCTTACAGGAAACCATTTGGCTTGTCACTCAATGTAATGCCACCTGTAAAGAAAAGAAAAGCAGTAAGAAGTGACAGGAAATATAGGAGAAATAGGAAGAAAGGAGGGCAGGCACAGAAAAAGAATGATAAAGGCTAGGGAAGAAGTAGGCAGCACTACATCAAGTGAGTGGATGATGGTCGCCACCACCTACCACTAAGAGGACAGTAAGGTGTAATAAAATAAATCACTTAGGAAAAGGTGTTAGGTGATACTGAAAGGATATATGTAACAGAAGAGGACAGTAAGGTGTAATAAACAAACTAAATCACTTAGGAAAAGGTGTTAGGCAATATTGGAAGGATATATGTAACACAGAAGAGGACAGTAGGGTGTAATAAAGAAAAAAAAATCACTTAGGAAAAGGTGTTAGGCGATATTGGGAGGATATATGTAACACAGAAGAGGACAGTAAGGTGTAATGAACAAAATAAATCACTTATGAAAAGGTGTTAGGCAATACAGTATTGGAAGGATTTATGTAACAGAGGACAGTAAGGTGTAATAAACAAGATAAATCACTTAGGAAAAGGTGTTAGGTGATATTGGAAGGATTTATGTAACACAGAGGAGGACAGTAAGGTGTAATGAACGAAAACGACTTAGGAAAAGGTGTTTGGTGATATTAGAAGGATTTATGTAACAGAAGAGGACAGTAAGGTGTGATAAATCACTCATGAAAAGGTGTTAGATGATATTGGAAAGATTTATGTAGCACAGAAGAGGACAGTAAGGTGTAAATAACAAATCACTTAGAATGTGTTAGGTGATATTGGAAGGATTTATACAGAAGACAACAGTAACAAAATAAATCATTCAGGAAAAGGTGTTAGGGAGCTTCCTTAACTGACGAGAATAAGATTTTGAAAACGCCGTATGAAAATATTAAGTCAGTGGCTGGTATTCTCGTATACTGTAGTTAGAAAGGCTACAAACACCAATTCTGAAATTCAAGTAAAAATTCATGTCAAAATTCATTAAGTAAAAATTAAATTAAAGTTCCTAGTGGCAGCATAAGTAGCCATTTTTGTTTTTACACCATTGAACAAGCGACTTAAGCTTTTTCCGAGATTCCAAGACCGCGACTCCTCCTCCCGCGCCGCTACCCGGCCCTCCCTCGGCCCCCCCCCCCCCCCCCCCCCCCCCCCCCCCCCCCTCCACCTCACTCTCCTCGTTAGTCTCTTATCCACTCCATCTCTCCCTCGGCCTCCCCCTTCCCCCTCCATCTAACTCACTCTCCTCGTTAGTCTCATCTCTCCACTCATCCTCTGCTTCCCTTTCCTCCCCACACCTCACTCCTCGTTAATCTCAACACTATCCTTCCATTTCATGCTCAGTGTCCTTCTCCCCCACTTCCCTAATGTTGATTTATTCTCTCCTAGTTAGTCTCTCCATCATACCCTGTAATACATACCGATTTGATTTCTCCATGTAAGTTTAGTGTTTTAAAATAGATTAGTGTAGTTTTTATTTTTACAAAGGCCAAGTTGTAAGCTGACAGTGGGAAAATAAATCAACATAGAGGATGTGTTAAGTAGCCTGTTTTGTTTATATTGTGTTTTAGTGAGTTTAGAGGAATAATTGAAATTTCCTTATATTGTCAGCTGTAACCACAATGTATATTTCTTATGGTCATTATACCAGTCATGTATATTATGTTAAAATCATTGTTATAGCTTGTGTTTTTAAGGTTAACCAAAAATTTTATCAGTGAATTGTTTGAGTGTTGATTGTTGTTACTGTGCTGAGAGATCACATTTAATTTTTTTCTTTAAGGGAACAGTATTAGTCAGCCTTTGGTTTTTTCTTCCCTGTAGAGATATTGTAGAGCTATTTCATTGGCTTTATTACATGTTACCTATTAAGTTACAGTACTTGTTTTTACCAGTTCCTAAGTGACATTTTTATGACTGGTTTCGATAATTTGCATGTGTATTAACCGAGGTAAACGACCAGTTGAAGGTTTAAAATGAATGGTTAAGTTTATAGTTTGAGTTTAGAAATTACCAGTTTATTAAATGTTTATTAGCACAATCAGTACAAAGACTCAAGTATTACAGTATTATAGTATTACATAAGTATTCATAAGATTAACTAATAACGTGAACACAGACTAGTTAAGTAGTTCACTTAAAACTTTACATTTATCAGTATCACCGTAGTACACTAACCCAGAATTAAACTTGTAAAAATAAAGGTGGAGTTTGCCTTTCGTGGAAGTGAAGGAGAATTTGCCTTGGGTTCCTTCTTCCTTGTAGGTAAGAAGCTATTCTTGTTAGCTAGATTAAATTCGCCATGACCACTTGGTCTAAAGTGGAGGTGAGAGACATCTTGCCCACGCCTGCTGTTGCCTCTACGAGTCCCTCTTCTCGTTCGCTCCAGTCTGGAGAAAAATTTTTATGTTAGAAAAATTGGATATATTAAAGACTACATCCAAAAAAGTGTGCCAGTATATATATTGGTATTTCACCCTTAACTTAGTTCTGTTGGAAAGAACTGTTAGAAGCTTTACTTACACATCCGTCTTCTGTATCGCCCAGTAGATTAATAAAGGTGAAGATTGAGCGAGATCCTTCCCACGGCTGCCCTTACCTCGAGCCTCTCCACTCCTTCGATCCAGTCTGTAAGAAGTATTTTAAGTTAATTATAAAGATACTGCCAAATTACAGAAAGTCATAAGGATAACACCATTTCTATAGTATGTTGAAGGGTTTTGTCCGGTATAATTAAAATACTGCCATTATATCTTAAAATATAAAAACACTACTTTTTCAAAACTGTCCAGAAAAAATTAAAATCCATCTCGAACTATGGACTAACAAAAACTTATATCAAAAACATTATTCTCACCAAAAAATACATCATAGAACATACTGTATAAAAACTGTACATTCTTAAGTTACCTCCTAAGACCCTCTCTCCTCAGCTACTGCCTTCATACTGACCTTCCCTCCCAACCCAGCGGTCAGTCGTCACCTCGTATGCGGGAAAATTCGAATCCTATTGCCTCGTTTCGTTGCTTCAGGGGGTCTGGGCGGAAAATTCGAATCCTGTTGGCTCGCTTCTAAAATATTTTGGGATCTTGCCTTCCTAATACATTTTCCTAAGTGATTTATTTTGCTTATTACACCTTAGTGTCCTCTTCTGTGTTACATAAGTCCTTCCAGTATAACTTAACACCTGTTCCTAAGTGATTTTGTTTATTACACCTTGCTGTCCCCACATAAATCCTTCAGTATCGTCTAACACCTTAAGTGATTTATTTTGTTTATTACACCTTACTGTCCTCTTCTGTGTTACATAAATCCTTCCAGTATCGCCTAACACCTTTTCCTAAGTGATTTGTTTATTACACCTTACTGTCCTATGTTACATAAATCCTTCCAATATCGCCATAATCTGCATAAATAACTTAGGATATTAACCAACCATATCTAAAAATAAATCGCTAAGGAAGAGGTGTTAGGGAGAATATGAACTCAGATTGCGTGAACTTTGAACCTAACGACCGTATTTTAAAAGACGTAGGTTCGTTACACTTGCTGTCTTGCGGTTTAGTTTGATTTTCTCTAGTAATTTTTATGTAGTTACAGAGAGCGAGAGAATAATGAGTTATATAGAGAATAAATCGTTACAGGGGAGGTGTTGCCTATCGTCTTTTATAATGCCACTTAAATATGGTTCTTAAATGTTGAATCTCCTTGGTTTCTAGTCGATTTTCGCCTTAATGTACAGAATAAATCGCTATTGAGCAGGTTTTACGAAGCTTCACGTAACTTACGGGCACCAATTTTGAGCTAGGAATGAATCTCATTGGTTTGTAGTTGATATCCACTTTAATATACAGAATGAGTCACCACGGAACATTTGCTACGAAGCAATACAGAATAAATCGCTGCAGAACATTTATTACGAAGCTTCATGCAAATTACCAGCATCAGTTTTTCGATAGGGATGAATCTCCTTGGTTTCTAGTCAATTTTCACTTTAATATACAGAATAAATCGCTACAGAACATTTGTTACGAAGACTCATGAAACTTACGAACATGAATTTTGATAGTTTCACTGATATAAAGAAAGAGTCGTTGCAGAACAAGTGTTACGGAGCCTCGTATACTCTACTTAATGCTCAAAATAGTCACGAAGAAGTGCTATGGAGAAATATAATAGTTATGAAGCATGAGTCTCCTTGATTACTAGTCAAATTAGCCCTCCAATCTAGCTAAGAAGGGGTTACGGATTTTTGTTGGTAGATAGGTAGGTAGGTAAGTAGGTAGGTAGGTAGATTAATAGATAAGAGGTAGATATAGGTAGGTTGGTAAGTAGGTAGATAGGAGGTAGATATAGGTAGGTTAGTAGGTAGGTAGGTTGGTAAGTAGGTAGGTAGATATAGGTAGGTTAGTGGGTAGGTAGGTAGATTAATAGATAGGAGGTAGATATAGGTAGGTTAGGTAGGTTGGTAAGTGGGTAGATATGTAGGTAGGTAGATTAATAGATATGAGGTAGATATAGGTAAGTTAGTAGGTAGGTAGGTTGGTAGATCAGTAGGTATAGGTAGGTAATCTCTCAAATGCAAGAGTTAACCGTTACTCCCAGTCCTTCATTTATGCAACAGGTCAACTCTCGAACTGTCTCCCTGTGTATTTCCTACTTCCTATGACCTCCAGTGTAGGTAGGTAGTAAGTTAATTCCCAGTCCTTCATTTATGCAACAGGTCAACTCTGGAACTGTCTCTCTGTGTATTTCCTTCTTCCTACGACCTCCAGTCTTTCAAACGCAGTGTCTCCAGGCATCTCGAAATGAACGCATCTTGAATTTGCCTCTCCTTTGTATTGTTTTTTTTTTTTTTCTTGGAAGGAACTGTTTTACGGGCTCAGCCTTTGGTTCCTTCTTCCTTGCATTAAAAAAAAAAATAGAGGTAGGTAGATTGGTAGTCTGTAGGTAAATATACGTAGGTAGGTGGGTAGATTAATTAAGGTAGGTAGGTAGATTAATTAAGGTAGGTAGGTATACTGTTAGATTTATGTTGATGTAAATTAACGTTGGCTTATACTACACAGAAGCCTCATTTTTATCAATTATTCTTTATATATCTTGGTGTTAATAATCACTAAGTAATTTATCGTTTAAATAAATGGTAGAATATTTAGCGTAGAATAAGCGTAAGATTTTTTTTTTTTTTTTTTAAGCAGTGACTGTTGTTTGCTGAGGCAGGGAAGAAGTTCGTTTATCGTCATTTATCATCGTTATTTCTTAGTTATGGCGTCCTGTGGTGCAAGTAAATGATTTATAGCGATTTATTTTATGACTAGAAGGCAGAAGAAGTAGTATGGAATATAAATAAAGTGTTTTAGGAAATGTTAAGTGGTGTGGTTGGTGAGTGAGAATGGCTTGTTTATCTTCGGAATTTCCTACCATTTGTTGGTTATTGTCATTTATACGTCACCCTGGTGCTGTTAAATGACCAGTAATTATTTAACTGATAATTAGAAAGCAGAAAAGGAAGCTGAAAAGTAGCATAAAGCAAATCCATGGAAGGTGTTTCAAATTGGATCGTACGTGTATCAGAACCTCATTTATCATCGTTATTATTAGCTGTATGTCATGTTGGTGGGATTAAATAACCAATAATTATTTAACTGATAATTAGAAAGCGGAAAAAGTAGTATGGAATATAAGTAAAGTGTTTTAGGAAATGTTAAGTGGTGTGGTTGGTGAGTGAGAAGGGCTCGTTTATCACTGGAATTTATCATTTGTTGGTTATTGTTATTTATACGTCACCCTGGTGCTGTTAAATGACCAGTAATTATGTAACTGATAATTAGAAAGTAGAAAAAGTAGTGTGGAATAAAAATAAAGTGTTTTAGGATAGAATGGTGAAGGGATGTGGTTGAGTAAGAAGGACTCGTTTATCACTGGAATTTCTTACCATTTGTTGTTTATTGTTATTTATACGTCATCCTGGTGCTATTAAATGACCAGTAATTATTTAACTGATAATTAGAAAGAAAAGGTAGCTGAAAAGTAGCGTAAAGCAAAGCCATGGAAGGTATTTCAAATTGGATCGTACGTGTATCAGAATCTCATTTATCATCGTTATTATTAGCTGTTTGTCATGTTGGTGGGATTAAATATCCAATAATTATTTAATTAGAAAGCGGAGAATGTAGTATGGAATAAGAATAAAGTGTTTTAGGAAAATGGTGAAGGGATGCGGGAGTGAGAAGGGATCGTTTATCACTGGAATTTGTTATAATTTGTTGTTTATTGTCATTTATACTTCATTCTGGTGTTATTAAATGGCCAATAAGTATGTAACTGATAATTTGAAAGTAGAAAAGAAAGCTGAAAAGTAGCATAAAGCAAACAGATGGAGGGGTTTTGGAAATGTGAATCGTACGTCTGGCGGTTGGAACCTCGCTGTTATCATCGTTATATTTTGCTATATGTCATGCTGATGGGATTGAATAACTAATAAATATTTAACTGATAATTATAAAGCAGGAGAAGAAGGTATATAAGAAGAATATGGCGTTTTTTTTTCAAATTTAAATCATACGTTTGGCAAATTTAAGGTGCCGGAGTCTGCGATTGGCCGCCGGCACCTCAGTCTCTCCTCTGCCTTAGACGAGGAGGGATGGAGCGTCGTGACTCGCTTTAATAGGTAAGCTTTTTCTCAAGTTTTTCTTGATTTATTATATACCGAGATGAAATAAATATTAGAACAGAACTTTTTGATGATATTGAGGTTAGAATTAAATAAGTGGAGTGTTATTTTAAGGTATTTTTTTGCGAATTATGCGGCTTCTAGGTTACGATTTTCAATATGGCGTACCTAGACCTCTGAGTTCTCGCGTCGAATATCCGCCAGTTCTTCCCTTTTAGCAGTTATTTTTGAATTTTGAAAGGCATCATGTTAGTCTAGAGATTAATTTTTTTATTTACTGCGTCTTGTATGAATATATAATTTCTAAGCATGAAAAAGGATGTAGAATGATCGTGGTGAAATCGCCGGCTCTGCTTAGGGTAGGGTCCGGAGCGCCATGTCCGTAGCGATATAATTTTCAACCTTGATTTTGATCAGTGTTGTATTTTTGCCCATATCTTGTGCCATTTTATATCATTTTAAGTAATTTTGGCATACTTTAAAGCTTGTGCCCCAAAGAGGATATATTATGCGGAATAATTCACTAGGGTAAAGTTGCTAGGACGGCATTCACGTGACCCAAAGGCCCAAGGTATAATTTTTTCCTGGCCATCCGATTTTTTTACTTTTTCAGTGTCATGATTGTTTCATTTTTTTTTTAATGGAAATTGTGCTTTCTTCGAGAGGCCTTATGACGGATCTTTCGAGATTTGCACTTTTTGGAGTTTTTTTTTTCTCAGATTTGTACCTATTGTTTTTTGAAGTCAGGATTTTTTCATATACTTTCAAATTCAGTATTTTCATTTTCATGTTTTTTTTCTGGAGAGGCTTTTTCACCATGGATTTCGAGATTTGCACCTTTTTCATTTTTTTTAAATATTGACGTTTGATTTGATTGATTTTTTTATTTGGTTATTTTTTGGATGTGCATTTTTCATTTTTTTTAACATGGATTTTTGGAGATTGTTTTTTGCCTTTTATTTTCAATGGGTATTTTGAGTTTTGCATTTTTTATGCCCTATTTTGTGTATGGATATTGTGGGAGTTGCAATATTTTCTTTGCAGTTCATGTTTTTTATGCATATTTTGAGATGTGCTATTTTCATTGTGGATATTTTGAGATGTGCTATTTTTTCATTGTGGATATTTTGAGATGTATTTTTTTTTTTTTTTTTTTTTTGCCTTTTTTTTATTAAGGATATTTTATGGCTTGTACTTTTTTCATGTTTATTTTTTTGGATGGATTGAGGCACTTAATTTTTTTATTTTCTGGGAGATTGAGATTTGCTCCTTTTTTTTTTTGTCTGGAAATAAGATTTTTTTACTGAGAAATATATATTTAGCCGTTTTCTGATTTAACGTACACAGCCAAAGAACATACAAGGCAGCATTGATTTACCTCATTACAAGATCAAATTTTAGTCAGATATATTTCCCTAAAGTTCAATATTACCAGTGGCTTAAAGGACAGGTTAGGAATCGAAAGGTCTGATTTATTTCCCCAGTTAAATAGTTTCAGCCAGAGATTTGATTGATTTTTTAAAGACAGTTTTAAGACTGGCATTCATATTTTTACTCATATAACCTAACCTAACCTATGACTTAAAAATTTGCAACGAAAGTGCCATAGAACTGTTGTAAAGTGATTGGAACAGAAAATAGATCTAAGACTATGGGATAATTTTTTTTTACTCATATAACCTAACCTAACCTTTGACTTAAAAATAATTTGCAATGAAAGTGCCTTTGATTTAAGATTATGGCATATTCATATTTTTTCTGAGATAACCTTACCTAACCTTTGACTTAGAAATAACCTGCAACAAGAGGGCTATAGAACTGTCTTAGTGATTGGAACAAAATTATTGTTTGACATTCATTTTCTCTCAGATCTGTAAAGTGATTGGAACACAAGATGAATCTGATTTGACTATGACATTCATTTTTTTTTTTTACTTGAAGATACCTTACCTAACCTTTAACTTAAAAAAAACTGTCAACGAAAGTGCTATAGAACTGTTGTAAATTGAATTATCGTAGTCTGATTTTTTAGCTTGCATACGTTCACTTGTCAGCATCACTTTAACCCCAAATTCCCCTAAAATCAGTTGTATGAGAGAAATAAATCACTTAAGCCCGAAAGTGTTGGTCAAAATAATCGTAAAAGCGGAAATGTTGGTCAAAATGGTAAAGTGGCTACCGGTATATGGAAGGATATTTCCTCAACCATACCTAAGTAGATTCACATTAGCTCTTAATCTAACTATAAACTCCCCTGAAATCAGTTGTATGAGCAATAAATAAAACCTTAAGAAGTTGGTCAAAATAATCGTATTCTTAAAAGCGGCCTCTTAATCAATAATTTCAGCCAGATAGATTTGAGATTTTTTTATATGGCAATTATTTGACTGGCTTATTAATTTTTTTTTCTCATAAGTTAACATTTGACTTTCATAACTTGTGATAAAGGTGCCATAGAACTGTTGTAAAGTGATACGAAGAATTATATGAAGAATGATTGTAAGAATGAATAATAGTAAGAATAAATAGTATGAATAAGTGATAGGAGTCAAAGAATAATCTTGGGATAACAAATGATCGTAAGAAATATTTTAAGGTGCATAACATAGGAGGGCAGGACTGACAAATTTGGCATATTTAGTTATAGCCCAAAGTTCGAAAATGTTAATAGGAAAGACTGGAAGAACACATCAATGTTGTGAAGTGAATCTAGGTTAACAACACAAGAAATAGATGATGCAGAGTATAGAATATAGCGTTCAGAAAAGTTTGGGGGGGTCATGGATATGTCGAGGGAGCTGCATTGAGATGGGAGCAAGAATGATGCAGTGGAAATAAGCAAGACATTAAGTGGTGGAAGTAATCTAATGTAGAGTTTAATTGATGAACTGAGAGAACAGGGGAAGAGGAAGTGGCTGAATGAGCTTACGGTTATCCAAGATCTGAAAGGGTAGGAATACAGTGGAAGTATGTGGTGCAACTTGTGATGAGATAGTGAATGAGAATGGGGTAGAGAAATGTGAAAGATTGTGTGAAAATTTTAAGTAATGTTGGCAAGTAGGGGTCCACCTAGATTGTTTTCGTACGCTTCTCATGGGGCAACACAGGATCGGATGGATGGATTATTATTGCGCCTCCCCAAAGCCAGCAACAGGCAGGTGTGGGATAGCATATGATTACATATTTTCATTATTGTTGGTTATGATGATTTTGGTGATAGTGATGTTTTTTTTCTCTTTGCAGCGTTGTCCCCAGGCGCACAAAGGCGGGTGTGGGTGCGGGGCCTCTCACCCTTGCGTTACCCTTGCTTGACTATGGGTTTGAATCCTTTGGGGCGGGGCTGGGTATCCCCCCGACAAGGCCGACCTCGGCTGGCTTCCCAGAAAACTGTATGACCTGCCGGACTGACTCGAAGGTGGAGGAGGAGGGGGGTCAGTCCCTATGCAGCGGCGGCTAGTATGGGGGTGTAGTTGACGCGGTAGTTGGGGTCCCCAGTTTCCGCAGAGAGGCCCCGAGGACACACAACGTCCGACTCGGCACGTGGTACGTATGCTCGTTCCACCTCTCCCCACCTAAGCCCTCCTCTGTCTGTCAAGTCGCCCTCTCTCCAACCCCCCTCGGCTGATTTTTGCTATGAGGACTTGAATTAGCGAGGTGTGAGAGCCCTCCTCCACCTTGCTCAATCCAAGACCCCGCCATAGCCGCACATGTACGCGTAGGTGCATGAGTACGCGTTACATGGCATGTGTACACCTTTACATGTACACATCATGCGTTAAAATCAACAGGGGGCGAGGAGTGTGGGTGGTGCGACAATCTATGGCCGGAGGGTTTAGCTTCTTTCTTCAAACACCTTCCTAAATTTCCACAGTCTTTTCGTGGTCCGTTTACTATACGAATTTTCTCTCCATCTTATCACCCTGTCGCTATTTCAGTCTGTGTATTGCTTTCCCTACTATATCTGTTTTAATTAACCCGTTCTCTCCAAGTGGTGGTTTTTAGATAGACTGGGTTGGGTGGGGGGAGGGGGGTGTGGGTATAGTGGATAGAAAAGGCTATATGGGGAATGGGATAGGACTGACTAGATATAGATAGATAGAATTTAGATAAACTGGTCTGCTGTTGGAGTTTGGGTTTGTGGTCTTGGTTGTTTTGGTCCCAGGTCTCAAGCCATCGAACTACTGCTACAATCTACTGTATCTACTTCTGCTGGTATACCTTTGTTGGTAATGGTCAATGGTAAATGGTGTATCTATTAAGGTGTGAGTATGCTTTTACCAGTACAGTATATTTCCTGTAAGTATATTGGTGCTGTTGAATTTTATGTACTTTTTTTCAGTTTACTCTGTGCTTATATTTACAGTTTGCTTATATTTCCAGAGCAGTATACTTGTCACTACAGTATATTTCCATTAAGTATACTGGTACTTTTTATATTTTATTTGTATCAGAGTATGCTCTTTGTACTACAGGATACTTATTTTTCCACTTAATTACTTTTTTCACTTGATACTTTTTTCACTTCAGTATATCCATAATTTCAGTAAACTTCTAAACTATATCTATAGAATGCTTACCGTAAACCATTTGATATATATTGGTACCAAATGGTATACAATATTTAAGTATACCAGCTTCATTTTAGGTACTGTAATTGTCATGTACCAAATTTATCCTTTTTAGTTTAGGTACTGTAATTATTTGTCGTGTACCAAATTTATCCTTTTAAGAACATTTTTGCTATGGACTAAACTGAGTACTGTAATAAGTATTGTAAGTCATTTTAAGTACAGTACTGAATTAATTAGTCATTGTAAATAAACTTTTGAGTACTGTGAAAACATTCTTAATTTCTGATTACTGTGAAAAATGCTTAATTTCTGATTACTGTCGAAAAGTATTTTCCGAGTACAGTTAAAAAGTTGAGTACTGTGAAAAAGTATATTTTGAGGCACTATATTTTTGAGTACTGTCACAAGAGTACAAAATTGAGTACTGTAATGATGTACTGGTATCAGTAACTATTTCATAAGACAATTTAACAAATCCAATTTATCGTAAAGAAGCCAAATTAACATAAGATTCTTTTTAATAGTATTTTTTTGCTTGTAAATTAAGAATATTTTGCTATTAAAGTTAGCAGTAAATTTATAGAGAAATTGCCTTTAAGTACAAATTTCTATAAATTGGATTCATTTATTTGTACTGTATAGATTTAAGAATTATTACCATATAGTTAGGAAGGTATAAATTAGACACCATACATAGTTGTGGTGTCAAAGTAGATGGATAGTCAAGAATAGACACCATACATAGTTGTGGTGTCTGAGTAGATGGATAGTCAATAGACACCATACATAGTTGTGGTGTCAGTGATAGTCATAACAGACACCATTACTTAGTTGTGGTGTCAGGATAGTCACAATATGTACCATACATAGTTGTGGTGTCATGAAATAGTACAGAAAGGCACCATACATAGCTGTGGTGTCATGAAATAGTACAGAAAGGCATCATACGCAGCTGTGGTGTCTTAAAATACAGAATAGAGGATAGTCAAGCACAATAGTCCCAGAACAGTTAGGATAGTGAGGGTACAGGCACTACTACAGGTACAGTTGGGACGCCATTGCATAGAGGCTTTTGCGATGGTCGAACAACTGTATTGTCGGCGGTTTGCTGTATTTTGTGTATTTTCAGGCAGAAGACGTCGGCTGCAACAAAGCCTGGGTACATATCTGGAGAGGGGTAGAGCAGGGGGATTGTGGAGACTGGGTGAGTAATCATCCACTCATGATGTAGTTTTTTCTATTTTAATTTTTTTGATACTTGTAACATCCACTTAGTTTTTATTTGAGGGAAAATTGTCAAAATTGTGATAACTTAATCTGTTGCCATCCACTTGTATAATGTAGCTTTTATTTTTTTGAGTGAAAATTGAGGATGTAAGGATCCCCTCATTTGGTCATTTCGTATACTTAGAGGGCAAATTGTCTAACCCTCCACTTGTTTTTTGAGAATTAACGTGTAACCATCCACTAAAAACTATCCATTCATTTGATGTAGATGTCTAAGGGAAAAGTAATAATTCACTGAAAAATGGTTGACAGAAATGATTAAGAATTCTAATGATTTACTATTTTTTAATTACAGCATAGGGGTCCCAGACGTTGCAGTACGCCCGAAAAAACTAGAAAACACCGAACAAAATGCAAACAAACAAGATTTCAAGCAAAGAGTGTCGATACTGGAAGTCTTACCTGTCTCATGAAGCCTCATGCGTTGTGGGGTTCATGAAGGGGGGGCGCAGGAAGCCTATGAGTGTCGATGGTGAGCTCTGGGATTGGGCAAGGCTGCAACAAGAGGAATTCCCAGACAGGTTAATGGGAAGTTCCTGTACCTGGGACCCTGTTTGTGACATGGTTGTTTAAGGTGAGTTGATTGGCGTATGCTGGATTCGTAGCTAAGAGTATTTGTATACTTTTTTTGTAGCTAAGAAATTATTTAGCTGAGAATTCATATGCTTGCTTTGTAAGAAAAATATACTTAATAGGTTACAGAATTTATGCTTAAGAAAATTATATACTGATTTCGTAGCAGAAAAATATGCTTAGTAGAAAAAATTTATATAGGTTCATATCTAAGGAATATACTTAATTTGTAAGGAAATTTATGTAGTTGGTTTGTAGGTAAGAAAATGTATATACTTAAAATTTTATTTCGTATCTAAGAATATACTGTAGTAATGTGGCCTAAAATTTGTGCTATACACTTATGCTGTGGGGGGAAAAAAAAAAACTCATTTCACTGCAACCTGGCAAAGACTGAAATCTTTTCCTTTACATAATTTTGATTTGGTAAAAAAAAAAATCCAATCATTTTTTTTTGTGTGCAGAAAACTTGCTGTATACCTTTTTTGTGCTTTGGTGATACTCGTTTCACACTAACTTGGCCAAAAATTAGATTGTGTTATTTATTGTAGAAGTAGGGGATGAATTTGTTTTTCCTTTTATTGTAGTGTTTTTTTCCTGTTTTTATTTTAGTGTTGGTGTTAATTTACGGTTTTCTTTCAGTGTGGCCACAGGTGCGGGGCTGCCAAACTCTCGTGTGATCCGAGGGGCATGACCTGACACCCTTACTTCATTTTGACCCCATAGCTGGCTACCCAAAGGCTGTATGACCTGAGACTAAAGGGTGGAGAAGATGGGAGGCTGTAGGTGCGGTTAGTCAATTCAGCGGCGGCCGGGTAGTGTAGTTTGGGCGGTGGAGTTATGAAGACAGAGTCACGTGGGCCCTCCCAATATTCTT
Organism: Birgus latro; assembly: GCA_018397915.1. Lineage (NCBI taxonomy): Eukaryota > Metazoa > Arthropoda > Malacostraca > Decapoda > Coenobitidae > Birgus > Birgus latro. Next base: position 11,964 of record JAGKTI010011528.1, on the reverse strand, counting down.
GTAGGCCCTCCACTTCGCCAGTCAGCGCCAGTCGTTCAAGCGTCGGTTGGGGATAAATAAGGTGAGTTTGAAGATCGCTGTACTCCTTTCACTGTACCCCTCTCTAAAATTGTAAGACACTGCATGAAGAACCACTAAAAAAGGAAAGGAACAGTCATAATCCACAACAGATCCCTTTTCATTTAAAATATTTCAGATCACTTGTTTCAACATCACAAATACTGTACGAGTCCTTAGCAATTGTACACAAATCAGTCCTAGTTTTTCACAATCCATTAACCCTTTCACGCACGGTAAGTTTTATTAAGTTTCATGGCTCACGATTTTACTCCCGCGCGCACTCCACTGGCAGCCCGCGGTACTCAAATTACATGTATTCTTGCCTCATTTTTGCCATCCAAACCTCAAAATGTTGCCCTGAAACTCACATCATCTTATTCATCGATGTTTGTTCTAGCTGATAAGCCAAAAGAAAAACCAGAAAAATACGAATAAAAGTACACAAGGCCGCCGTGAATAAACATTTTGGAACGTTGATCTCACTTCCCAACATCGTCGTTCGAGTGTTTTCCATTGTATAGAAAAGTGTTATGTTTTGATAGAGAATTTCATTGGCTTTCTAATGAGGTATGTCTGGTTGTGATGCGATTTGTAGTTTTCAAGAAAATAGCCAAAAACTAAAAGCCATTTTTGTAAAAAAGATTTTTATTCAGGGAGGTATACTGCAGAAGTTTTCTCACACACCTTATGTTTTTATTACATAATCTTATGTAGAATTTCATAAGCTTTCTCCTGATACTTTTTTGTTTTGATACGCTTCATAGTTTCCGAGTAAACTGCAAAAAACTACAGGGTACTCGCGGCCGCGGTGCACTTTCGTCATGCGTGCACAATAACCGCCTACGTAACCACAACTTTTCATTAGAGAAATTACATAGTTGTCCTGTACATATGTATAATTCACTGATCTTTATCATGGTTCTTACAGGAAATTGATATGTTCAATAATTTTGGAGTAAATGGACGACAAAGATAGAACATTCTTCCTCGCAAAAAACGCTCAATTTCCCTGCCTCATGAATACTTATATATTTTCGCTCGGTACGTTTTATTATTTTTTACTCAAATTATACACGAGAAATATAAGCTCTTTGATAGTGCTCTCAGTAACTCGACATTTCCACTAGTCTTTTTGCTAAAGCTGAACTTTCTTCCATCTCATATGTGTATATGTAAAAAACAATACTTATTTGTGAAAAAAATATAGAAATGTAGAAACAGGTCAATGTACAAATCAACAAAATATGGATAACTCACTTGCTCCAGAGGTGTTGAGCTGCTGGCAGGAACTTGAAGGAATTGAAGATGAGTTAGGTAGTGTGAGTTTTGTGTGTTCATGGGTGTGTGAGTGTGTATATGTGTGTGTGTGTGTGTGGCATATTCTCTGCTCCTTGCACCACGTTTGCCTAACACATACGATGCACAATAGATTTCTCCACGAACATTCGCTGCACGACATACGTATATAATGTCATAGATGTGTCGCTGTGTGGCGTATTTTCTTGTCTGATCATTACATAACTTTCCGCTGTCAGTCAGTGCACGCAATATTTCTCGGTGAACACTCGCTGCACTATTTTATACGTATATTTCACACTGAACCATATGCAATATAAAACACTATCACATGATTCCATCCCAGCCTCTTGTTATTCCCCTTCCCTACTGTATGGTGTAAGAGACCGCCTGTTCCCTTAGCAACCAATCCATATGTCTGTTATCTCTATGGCATAACATAATGCTTGCTATGGTAGGTCAGTTATTTCACTAATCCAGGCACTATATGTTTCACAGATGTAAGTGATGGCTTCACTATAAGAGTAAAATACATCATTTTACGGGCAGGGTGAGTGGAAACCCCGCTATAACAAACCAGACTCTGCCTCTAGGCCTAACAGCTGATAACTGGCCCCAGTGCTTTACAAACAATATATCTATGTTCAATAGACACAATCACTTCACAATATAGTAAAAAACACTGTACAATCACAATATTTCAATAATGGCTTCAGAATCGGGTGGGAGGGGGAAAATGGCGGATTTAAAGGGGCAACACAACACAGCACGACCCTGCTGTCTGGCTGCTAGGGGAGCACTGAGATTCTATCACTACGTACAGGCACATAGGAGTCATTGCAGTGTTGCCAAAGTCTTACCTCGGGAGAGAGACGTGGCTGCTAGAATGCTACAAAATTTGATGCAAATCGACCGAAAACTTATTTTTTGTTTAATTTTTTTTTTTTTTGCGTTTTCACGCGATTTGCGGTCCTGTGCTTTTGCACACCACACCACATGTAACGCAAATCGCGGTACCGTGTGCGAAAGGGTTAATATCCCACAACATAATTACTTAAACCTATCCCTGGCATGTACACTGAGGGGGGAGGCCAAGCATGAGATGGAGGGATGAATTGGAGAGGTATATGAGAAGGGGGTGTGAGCTGGGGGCAGGGCAGTGACATGGCGGGGGACAGGGTGACATGGAGGCGATTTGTTTGTGGCCACCCCTTATGGAATTAAGAGGTCTGGCAATAGAAAATAATGAATATATAATAATTTGGCTCTATTTCCATCAATTTTTTAATAACTTTCAAACCATTTATTTTGCCCTTCTCACCTAATTATAAATAAAATCTTTGTAAATTCTAATCTTTCAGTTGCATATACTGTCCATTGTTTTATATATGTACAATTTGGATTTTATTTTTTGAATTGCAGAGGTGAAGAAGCTGCCCCCAAAAGTATATTGGCACCACCTCTTTTGCAACTGAAATTACGGCCGACATTTGCCGGCCCAAGCTAGTCTTGCAACACTGAATGGTGAGTGATTTATTAGTGTCAGGTGGTAGGTGTGGGGCACTTGCCATCCACTCACTTGATGTGCTGTTTTGGGTGTCTGTCCTTTCATATTCCTTCCTTCCTTCATTCTTTCCTCTTCTGCCTACGGGTGACTTGACACTCTCTTCATTCCTTCATTCTTCTTCCTTCTGCCTATGGGTGACTTTACACTCCCTCTCTTTCCTTCATTCTTTCCTCTTCCTTCTGCCTATGGGTGACTTTACACTCCCTCTTCTCTTTCCTTCATCCTTTCCTCTTCTTTCTGCCTATGGGTGACTTTACACTCCCTCTTCTTTCTTTCCTTCATTCTTTCCTGTCCTTCTGCCTATGGGTGACTTTACACTCCCTCTTCTGTCTTTCTTTCCTTCAGTCTTTCCTCTTCCTTCTGCCTATGGGTGGCTTTACACTCCCTCTTCGGTCTTTCTTTCCTTCATTCTTTCCTCTTCCTTCTGCCTATGGGTGACTTTACACTCCCTCTTATTTCCTTCATTCTTTCCTCGTCCTTCTGCCTATGGGTGACTTTACACTCCCTCTTCTTTCCTTCATTCTTTCCTCTTCCTTCTGCCTATGGGTGACTTTACACTCCCTCTTGTCTTTCTTTCCTTCATTCTTTCCTCTTCCTTCTGCCTATGGATGACTCTGCACTCCCTCTTCTGTCTTTCCTTCATTCTTTCCTCTTCCTTCTGCCTATGGATGACTCTGCACTCCCTCTTCTGTCTTTCCTTCATTCTTTCCTCTTCCTTCTGCCTATGGATGACTCTGCACTCCCTCTTCTGTCTTTCCTTCATTCTTTCCTCTTCCTTCTGCCTATGGATGACTCTGCACTCCCTCTTCTGTCTTTCCTTCATTCTTTCCTCTTCCTTCTGCCTATGGATGACTCTGCACTCCCTCTTCTGTCTTTCCTTCATTCTTTCCTCTTCCTTCTGCCTATGGATGACTCTGCACTCCCTCTTCTGTCTTTCCTTCATTCTTTCCTCTTCCTTCTGCCTATGGATGACTCTGCACTCCCTCTTCTGTCTTTCCTTCATTCTTTCCTCTTCCTTCTGCCTATGGATGACTCTGCACTCCCTCTTCTGTCTTTCCTTCATTCTTTCCTCTTCCTTCTGCCTATGGATGACTCTGCACTCCCTCCTCTTTCTTTCCTTCATTCTTTCCTCTTCCTTCTGCCTATGGGTGACTTTACACTCCTTTCTTTCCTTCATTCTTTCCTCTTCCTTCTGCCTATGGGTGACTACACTCCCTCTTCTGTCTTTCCTTCATTCTTTCCTCTTCCTTCTGCTTATGGGTGACTTTACACTCCCACGTTTCTTCCGTTTGTTTTTAATGTCAGCACGAACTTGCATAGCCCTGGCCTCTTACGCTCCTCGTGGGGCAGCGTACAAGTAGATGATGGATGATTATTATTAGTCGTTATTCTAATCATTACCATTATTGTTATTACCACTATCAAGTAAATGTTATAAGTAAATACGAAAAGTAAATACCCAAATTGTCTTTTGCTGCACATTTTTCTTCCTGTTGTCAGTAATAAATTATTGAATATTTTCATACCTGCCTTCATGTTGTTTTTTTAAATTCCATTGCTACATAACTTTTTTTCAGGTTTTCCAGTTTTTGAAGCAGTAAATATATTTCAGTATAATTTGATAGTAATTTTTTGATATTGTGAAAATTGTGTATACTGTATATGATTATTAAAATATCACTACCACAACCACCACCAGTTGCCACCACCACCACCACAACCACTACCCTCATACCACCACCACAACCACATCATCCTAACATCGTCCTATCCGTTTTGCAGCAAAATTACAGGAAGGGTGATACGGAGAGAGTCCATAAAGGAGAGTTATGGCCAATAGGGAACCATACCTATGCTGACCAAGAATCAAGATGCAAGAATTATTAAGATGCAAGAATTAAGATACAAGAATCATCAAGATGCGAGAAATTTTCAAGATGCAAGAATTTATGATGTTGCAAGACCATTATCCAGTTGCAAGAATATTTAAGATTAAAGATTCAAGATTTTTTAATTTCTAAGATTTTATAAGTTGCAGATTATCGACACCATCTTGCACAGTATCACCCGAAAATGCCCGAAGTTCTGGCTTTGTGGCATGGAAATGATCGGAGCAGCTGTGGTTGTAAGTATTCATTTGTATTTCTGTATTTACCCACACTTACATACTTAACCACCTACATATTTGCCTTCCTACATACTTGGATACTTGACTACCTACTTGTGTACCTACATAATTGCCTACCCACACACTTATCAGACTGCTCATTTTGTGTGATATATACATGAACCATTTTTCTTTTATATATAATTTAGCAGCACTCCAATTCCATTAGCTAAGAAAAAGTCCAGATTTTGGTTTTAATTTACTTATGCTTAAGTTGGTAATGTAACAGTCCAGTATGTTTGAGTGGCTGGTCTGAGAGGTCTTAAATAAGTCGTGGAAATTCAGAGGGCATTATCAAGACTTAGATAAAATTAACATGACTTAATGTTTCTCTAATTCACTACCTAACTCTTACAAAGTCTTCTGGTATTGGCAAGAATAAAACGGAAAAAAGGAGTCATCATGAAGGGGTTAATTGTGCTTAGCTTAACTTGGTGATTGTAAGCTGTGATTGTCATTTTCTTTCAAGCAGTGGTTACGTATTAGGATGGAGCTAGTGTACAGTATAATCGTTTTATTACGAGTGGCAAAATGAATACCTCACCCTGGAGTTTGAATATATAACCCAGAAGATGAGTGTACGCACAACTTTCATCTTTCACTGTACCTACACAAACACTTATCTGCCTACATCTACCCACACACCTACCCACAGACATCTACCCACATATCAACCAACATACCACTCTTCCACTGTAACCTGCCTAACAATGGCCATGCCCTGGTTTAACGATGGGTTTTGATTTTACAGATTTTGATGATACTTTAGACTAGGTTTATTTATAAACTGTTTTTAGGCTCAGATTAATGTGTTTGTCATAGGTGGGGTTAATGTCATTTTTGTGTTTAGGTTGATTTATAAACTGTTTTTAGACTTAGATTAATGTGTTTTAGCCATGACTTAGATTGTGTTTTACCCATGGGTGGGTAAACAGTCATTTTTGTGTTTAAGTTGATTTTAGATGTAGGTTAATGTATTTTAGCCATAGGTGGGGTGAACATTGCGATTTTTGTGTTTAGGTTGATTTATAAACTGCTTTTAGACTTAGATTAATGTGTTTTAGCCACAGGTGGGGTGAACATTGTCATTTTGGGGTACAGTTTATTAAGCTTTATTTTTTCCAGACTTATATTTGATGATCTTCAGATTTTATATGTTGGTTTTAGTGAGTTGTGATAGGAAGCATTAAGAGAAACACAAGGTGGTTTGGCCATGTGGAGAGGATGAGGAATGTATGTGAGGTGGAGGAGGGGAGGCCAAGGATGAAATGGATAGAGTGGAGAGGTATATGAGAGAGGGTGGTGTGAGCTGGGAGCAGGGCAGTGAAATTGCGGGGGACGGAGCGATGTGGAGGCGAATTGTTTGTGGCCACCTCTTACAGGATTAAGGCATCTGGCAATAGATAGAATTTTTCCAGGCTTATATTTGATGATTTTCAGATTGTATTTGTTGGTTTTAGTGAGTTATTTACAGGTTTTAGGCTTAGGGTAGCTTACTTGACAGGTGTTAGGCCATTTAGGTTGGCATTACACTGGGTTTTGGACTCATCTGGGTGGGTTTTGCACTTCTTCGTGACTAGCATCATGTTCTAGTGTTTTTATATAGCTACATGTCTTTCCATAGCACTTTGAGACTAGCATCATAAGCTTGTGTTAATCTGTTATATATTTTCTCATTTTCATAGTACTTCTTTGTGACTAGCAGCTTATTCTAGTGTTAGTTACTTGATCTAATTTATGGAAGAGACTGACTAGGAGTTTTTGAAAGACTGACAAGAGAATATAGTCATGCTAGAGACTGACAAGGAGAGTTTAAATTTATTCAAGACTGACTAGGAAAGTGTTATAAATATTTGATTATAATTTTTAACCATTATCTCTCCCTCTCACACAATTCTCTCCCTCTTTCTCACAATTATCTCTCCCTCTTTCTCACAATTATCTCTCCCTCTCTCTCACACATTCTCTCTCTCTCTCTTTGTTTTTACTAATACAATTTATTTTCACAGGACCCACAAGCACTCTCTCTCTCTCTCCTCGGCTGAGTTCATCTCGGCCCCACTAGCAAATGAGCAGACACTCGGCTCGCCTCATCTCAGCTTACTCTCCTTGGCTGAATCCGTCTCCTGTGGCGCCTAAGCAAGTAAGTTCTACCCCTCTTTCTCTCAGATGTACCGATGTATTGGTATCAGTACGGAATGGGTATTGGCTCGTGCTGATACAGCCGATACTTAAAAGGAATTACTGTGGACTGGAATAATTTGCCAACCATAAGTGAGGGCGTGTGTGTGTAGGCTGAGGTAGTGTACGAGAGAGAATAATTCCATACAGATAACTCCATATATACAGTGCTAGCCTAGTCTTATGCTTGAATGAAACACGAGGAGTACAGACATTTAAGTTTGATTAATGCTTGGATGAAACACGAGGAATAGACATTAGTGATTAATGCTTGTGATGAAAGACGGACATTTAAGTTTGAATAATGCTTAGCTGAAACACGAGGAATGGATATTTAAATTTGATTAATGCTTAGATGAAACACGAGGAATACAGACATTTAAGTTAGATTAATGCTTGGATGAAACTCGAGAAATATGGACATTTAAATTTGATTGCTATTTTGTGGTGGAAAGGAAAAAGTTCTTCATTATTTGCACATTTTAAATTAGCTCTTAAACCACTCATCTTAGTCAGCACCAAGTTGCCTAGCCCCGGCCTCCTACGCTTCTCATGGGGCAACACAGGATTAGATTAGATGGATTCATTAATATATATGGATGTTAATGTTACTCAGATGCCTTTTTAATTATTTTTTTACATCTTAAAGCACAGTACAAGATGTTTCAATAACCATAAGTGACAGTGTAATGACAGACTTCAAAGAAAAAAAAATCTAGTATGGACAACAGCCTACAATATATTGGTCTTGGTACTGGGCCAGTTTTGGTATCGGTACATCTTTCTCTCTCTCTCTCTCTAAATTTCTGCCTATTACGATACACTGATTTATTTTTTAATTTTATTACCTACATGAATTATTTTGAAGTGATTTTGATTTTGCATTTCTTATAAATATTTTGGAAGGTGTTTGATCTCATTTTTGGAGTAGAATGTGTTACATGTTTGGTGGTAAGTGTGGGCACTCACCATCCACTCACTCAATGTAGTGCTGCTCTCTGGTGTCTGCCCTTTCCTCTTCCATTAAATTCACTCTCAACCACTATCTTAAATGTAAACACCAACAAAGCCCCGGCCTCCTACGCTCCTTATGGGGCAACGCAGGTGTGAATTGGAAAAAAAAATAAAAATTGGTTTTGGAATAAAGATTTTGAGTGTTTCTCTAATTAATTTTTTTGGGAAGTAATTTTCTGAGATCAGACTTGTTTTTTTTTATTATTCTCATAGCATGAATTATTTTGGAAAGTTGATTTGAAATGATTTAAATTATTTTGGAAAGTTAATATGATCAGATATTTGGACTAAGAATGTCTATAACATGAATGAGGGACTTCCAGAGTGTTGAGTCATTCCAAACTTGCTTTTTTACTTCGGTGTCCAGGTGTGAGATACAGTAATGGTGTAGGCTGTTGAAATTACTAAAATATTACTTGGAAAAATCATAACCAACAGTAATGATAGCCATTATTTTCATTATTTTAGAATTTGTTCGTAGACTCGATAACGTGGTGTCAGGCATCATTTATCGTACAAGAGGATCATACAGTTTTTTAATGATTATTTTAGAATTTGTTCGTAGACTCTATAACGTGGTGTCAGGCATTATTTAACGTACAAGATGATCATACAGTGTTTTTTTAATGATTATACTTTATTATTAACATCAGCTTTTGTACTGACTTTTTATCTGCAATTTAATCTATCTATCTATCTATTGCCAGACGCCTCAATCCCGAACGGGGTGGCCACAAACAAACCGCCTCCATGTCACTCTGTCCCCTGCCATTTCACTACCACGCTCCCAACTCTCACCCCCCTCTCTCATATACTTTGTGAATTTAAGCACGTATCATTGCCAGGAAACTCGTGCATGCGCAGTAAAGGGAGTGTCTTCTTGCCCATGCTCATTTGCCAAAGACCAGTGCTGGTTACATCAGTCCTGCTTTAATGTTTGACAGTGGACAATAGTGAATTGAGTGGATTCAGTGCAATAACTTTAATTCAGAGGCTGCCAGATCAAATGAGGGACTGCTTATCTGCCTTCATTATCAGTATCCTAATCCTAGTAACGTCAAGATTCAAAACTCGCTCACTGAAGAGAGATTTATCTTTTTTTCTCAGTTGATGAACAAAGGGTATTAACAGCTTGTAATGGTGTGCCAAAAGGAAAAATAAAATGCTTAGTTACTTTTACTGTTATAATTTTGCCACTGCCCTTTGGTTTGTATTTGATGAAATTGCATTACCTAGCTAAGTTTTAAGTGTAATACCTTGAATTTACTGGACATCTTAGGAAAAATTTACCTTAATGGTTAAAATGAAAACAGAAGAAACAAATATGTTAATTTTATATTGACAGCTTGCATCATTTAACGTACAAGAGGATATTGTGTAATATGGACAGAAGTTGTATATATTCCTTCAGTTTTTGGAAGTGATAAAGTAAATAAAACATGTACCAAATCAGTACCACATAAGCTTCCGTTTGAGCCTCTGAATGAGTGATATCGGAATCCTGGCTTCTTCAGTACGATGATGTGACTCTTATATTTTGATATTTAACAGTTGCCATAATCTCATAAGGGGTGGCCATTTGACTTTGAGATAGTTTTACAGGGAGGGGCACTAACCCTCCACCAATCCACTTGTTGCACGTATGGTTTGGTTATATGGTTACCACCCAGCATTGTAAATGGTTTCCTGGCTTACGGGAAATGCATATGCAAAATACCCAGTCAAATATATTCATTCCTGGGTGTGATATTTAAGCAGTGAATATTTTAGCAATGTTACTGGTCTATAATTTTGCTCTCGTAAGTTCATCCAGTAGTAATATTTTTTCGGCTGTTTGCATACGACACCTGAAAGTCCCTCATTATTTTGAAAAGTTGTTTTATGTTATGGATTTTCAGAATTTTACTGTCCCAAACCTCTCCTGAATAATGCTTCTGTACATCTTTATTATTTTAGATTGTAACTTAAGGTCATGATGTGCTGTGGGAAGAATGTAGGCCTCTCTCTCTCTCTCTTGAATTATATTGATCCTTCCAATATCGCATAACACCTTTTCCTAAGTGATTTATTTCATTTATTACACATTATTGTCCTCTTCTGTGTTACATAAATCCATTCAATATTACCTTAACACCTTTTCCTAAGTGATTTATTTTGTTTATTACAACTTAGTGTCCTGTTCTGTTATATAAATCCTTCCAATATCGCCATATTCTGCATAAATAACGTACAGTCACTGCAAGAAGTGATGGCATTGTTTCGGATTGCTTTGGTCACTCATCACTGCCATACATTGTGAAAACTTGGTGAATGTCAAGTAAAAATTGTGCCTTCATCACGTTGTATCAAACATTTATGTAAAGTGAATAACACGTGGCATTGATATACTAGAATATAACACCGATACATTTCCCGATTTGAATAAATGTGAATATCGAGTAACGATTCTGTCCCTTCATCACATCAAATAAAATATATATTTTTTAACTCTAAGAATCAGGTAAAATGAATAACATGGAAGTTAATACTTAAATACGTTTCCCAATTTGAATTAATGTGTAATACTCCGCGTGCTGTGTACAGTATAACCCCGTGTTCTTGATGTCTTTGCTTCCCAGGATTTCAAATACAGATGCCCTAGTTTTGAAGTCCAGTTAAGGAAAATTCTTGTGACTGCAACACACTACCCTAATTTCCAATGCTATGGTGATGTAGCTACTGTAAGAATGCCACAACAATGGACTTAGTAATGATACCCTCCCTGTGGAAATCAATGACTTTAAATTATTCCTTAGTGTTGTAACGGAAATTTTTGTAAATAATAATGACAGATTTTGAAAGTGCTGTGGTAGCAGCAAGACCATTATGGTCTTTTATTACTTGGTAGTAAAGAGGACCAAATCGTGAGTTAGCTAATAAACTATTGCAGTGCAAAAGCACATTTTGCTCAATTTTTTAATGTGATATCTTTTCTTTTAAATAAACCACTGTCCTGCTAAACAAAAATCCTAATTCGGAAGTTTTTTTTACTAGGCACGGGAGCGACTGCATATTTTGGACATTTATTCTTTATTTCTTGCTTATGTTAAATCTTCTAGAGTTGTTTTGGTTATTGAAACTTTCCTTTAGTCTTGGTCAACTAAACAATTATTGCGTGTTACCATACTAGATATCGGTTCTGCAAATCTTCCCGACTGTCCCTGAGCGATTGTTTTGAAATTTTAATTAGTTCTGTATAGGATTTCCTTTTTTCGTAATTAATGAACTGCTGCTTGAAATTTTAAAATATGCCGGTATACTGTAACAGTTTTACATAATGGATAAAAGTGTGCATTAATGCTGACTGAAATCTGGATGCTCTGCTGTCACTTCTTAAGCCGACTGTACAAAAGAATACTTACCAGCCATATCCGAAAATAAATCACTAAGGTGTTAGGGAGCTTCCTTAATGGAAGCATATTTTCATTCACATGCTATAATTCATCAGCTCGTGTTTCGTTATAGTCGTACACCCTCTTTGTATCGGATTTATTGGGGAGAAGCCGGATCCGCTGCCGCCGATAGCCCTTCATAGTATATCCAATTAAGCCAATAGTTTGTTATATCTGATTCAGCTGATAGTCCATTACAGTATATCCATTAAAGCAGATAGTCTATTACAGTCCATTCAATAAAGCTG
>JAGKTI010011527.1:12568-26240 GCA_018397915.1 Birgus latro | reverse complement strand
ATTATGTAGCAACAACTGGGTTATTTGTGACCATTATGTAGCAACAATATATTACATTGAAGACCAGCTAAAATACTCGTTCCTCAATTGCCTTGAAGATGACGACAGGTGAGAATTACAGCTGTATTGTTTTATTTGCCATGATTCCCATTACTTTCAGAGTATATTTTGATATATATTTGTGGTTGGTCACTTCATTTAGTGCAGACCACTTTCTTGAGGTCAGGTAAGTCAGCATAAACAGAATCTGACTTTGGAGCGTGGCATGCTGAACCTATACCGAATTCCTTTGCAGATTAGACGTGAAAAACTGCTTTACTGACGATAAAATTTTAAATATCTATGCCTGCTGGCAGTGAATCCCAAACCACTTAACATATACTGCACACACTGAATCACAGGGATCGACCTGTTTCGTGGACGCCGGTACCTTCCTTCCCCTAACTACACCTTATGATATTTCACGATACGGAGAACGGAGGCATTACGTAACCTCTTCAGTCCAATGACGTCTTTTCTTTTTAATAGCTTTTGTCTCTAAACACTCTACCAGTTTGTTCATCTTAGGGTACAATTTTCGAACGCAGGGAGGGCGGGGCACAGACAGCCTTCATAATCGCCTTCAGCACGAAAAATCTTTGTTAAGCCGGATAAAGTCGTCTGTCGACAGCAGATTGAGGGAGTTAAAACGGAAAAGAACAGCTACAGTGCCAACAGAAACGAAATCGACGATGTATTTTCAAATTTACGTAGGCTCGTGTTCTAGGTGGCATAGGAGGCTTCGTAACACTTCCTTTTTTTTTCATATTTCACCTTAAAATTCCTTTCAGGTCGTTATAATATTGAAATAGTTACCATAAATAACATGCAAGAGGTTATAGGGGTTATATGTGCGGAATAAACTGCCACGGAAGAGGTGCAACGTAATCTCCAAAGCTACCAAGGATACAAACTGGCATCATATTGGGTCATATTCTAAGTGCTTTTGTAGACTTTGCAACACCTCTTCCTTAGCGGTTTACTCCGCACATACAAGTACATCCCAGTATTTTCTTGTATTAAGCTCCTGACTGGAAGATCTCGAGTTCTAGTCTTACACCGGTCAGACTTTTGGACGAATATTATCTCCCCTTTTCCATACTAACTCAACAGTACAGTAGGGCCCTTGATGTTAATACAACATTTGTCGTATTCTAGGAGAAGAGTGGTAAGAAGGGTAAAGGTGGGCGCGGACACCATGAGGCGCTTAACCAGTGTTCGACCTTAGCTAAAATTTATTATCTGCCTTAATGACCCTGCATATAGTCGATAGACATTAATCTCATGCTTTCTGTCTGATCGTACACCCGTCGAAAAAGGTATCGTTTGATCCCAGGCTTTTCAAGCATTGTCACTCGACCTTTTTCTGTATGGTTGGTACCCCTACATTTTCGGCCTGTAGGCATGAATGAGTTTATCCGTTCTCGAGGAATGCGAATCCAACAAAGCTTCATAAAATAATTATATCAGGAGATTCGGAGGTGACGTAACCGCAGAGGGACGGGCACTAACATGGACGCAGGCTGCATCCATGCCACGACGACTGAATGCTGTGGCTGGGGCAGGAGGAGCTTATACCAAGTGCTAGAAAAGGTTAGAAATGAAATGCACAGGTGCTTATCTCTTAATTTCCTATTTCTTTTTCACTATAATGCGTTTGAAACTCTTGGTTGGCGGAAGGAATTACATAATGCTTCTAGATACTTTTTTAAATATGTTGATGGTGATGATTTTATTATTATTATTATTATTATTATATGTGTTTAACACTGGTATATATAATATTATTTGTTTTTTTGTTTTTTTTTTTACATTCTATGATAGTCTATATACTACTGGTGTGTGTTGACATCTCATTTTTATGGTTCTAATTCGTTCTCATTCATTCATTCCAGGGCTTGTTTCATTCTTGAAGGCGGAACCCACCTTGGACTGCCTTCACAACCATCTGTCTTTTCTAAACAGTTCCGTTAAATATATCAAAGTATTGTTGCATTCACTTGCTGGTGGCTTCTGTATTCCTTATTTCTAAACATCTCTTAACAACAAGCATATGTAGCTTCATGGAATTCTTGCTGTGCTGAGACGGGTCTAATTTACCTTAAATGGGCCATCCTCTGTTCACTCCCATCCCCGTCCCCAGCAGCCCAGCAGCAGCAACTTAATATGGAACACATGCGTACCAACTGTTGACGAGGTTCTGGGAATCGTATCAGTCCCTTCGTCTACTGTTTCAAAATGGAGCGTCGGAAAAAGTATCCATGCTTTTTTTGACAGGTGTAGGTGTGGCTGGTTTGAGGTATCTGATCCAGAACTTGTGGGAGGGTCTACGTAAATAACCAATTGCGCCGACCAGCTTGACATTATAAAGCCTTTTACGGCGGGAAGTTTAATCAGTATTAGATAAAATGGCAGGGAAAAGGTTAAGGAGTAAACTTGAGAGAACTGTTAAATAATGTTCATGACAAGGGGTATGAAGAGAGGTAAACTTCCTCACCAGGATTGCATGGCTAATTCCCGTGGGACTGATGAGGGGGAGGGGGGGGGGGGGGGAAACTCCGTGTTCTCGTCGGTTAACCCCTCGGACCAAAGGACTTTCTCTCTCTCTCTCTTTACCTCAATCACAAGGGTTAATGGAGGCTCTGTCTAACCCCTGGTGTTCCGAAAGTCTCCTACAAGCTGAATAAAATCGTCTGGAGAGAGCAAGAATATAACAGAAAATACGTCGAGCCTCTCTATTACCACCTCTTCCCTATTAGCATCGATCAGTATTTGACGGGTTAGTTTTTTTTTCCCTTAAACACTGCTTATGCAATCTATGTTGATATAAAATAAAAAGAACATAAATAACGTACAAGGGAATAGTATAGAATAATAGGAAAAATATTTAGATAGAGAAGAGATGCCAAAAATATTGACTGCTTTGAGACTTATTTGCAGTCTCCACTTACAACTCTGCGCATGATACAGTCGTATTAGAAACATTTACTTACATATTTAATACGTAAAAATTACACATCAACCCTTAACGGCAGTGGGGTTCACCTTAATAAGACAGTTATAGTTACCAGTAAGACATCGCTTATTTTCAGTTTTAACGGGAACTGTTTTGTGTATAAATAACTGATGCATGAATGTAGTGTGTGATATTATGGGTAATTTAAAACAGCAAGAAACATTGACATTTAGTTATTAAGTTTGTGTTAACAAAAGCCGGAGTACGGTATTTAAATGTACGGCATGCAAGAAGACGGTAAGGATAGCACCTGTTTTTGCTAGCACTCACTGTACTCTCACGTGAGTACTGGTATTAATTGTCAGGAAACACAGATTCATAAAAAATTAACTGTTGTAAGCTGATGTAGTTTAGGATAATGCTCGAGTTATAACGCTACGATTAATAGTTATTATACCTCCTCCCATCTATGGTGGAGGAGCCATAAAGCGATTGGTCTGTCCGTCCGTTTGTGCGTGGGTGCGTGCGTGCGTGCGTGCGTACGTGGGTCCGTGCGTCCGCACCACTCTTGAGGGGGCGATATCTCCTGAACCCATCGACGAATTTCCACCAACCAATTATCAGCGATGCAGTATGAAATGATGAACTGATCAGGCTATGTCGAAGTCAAAGGTCAAGATCATATGAAGTCTACTTAGTTTCACTTTGTGAGCGCAATATCTCATGAACCCCCCAACAGATTTCGACCAAACTTTGGTCAGCGATACTCTTATATGAAGGGACGATGAACTGATTAGGTCAGCAAGGTCAAGGAATCAAAGGTCAGAATCATGTGGGTGTGGGCATATAGCCTCCTGAACCCCACAACGGATTTCGACCAAACTTTTGTCAGCGATACAGTATGAAGGGATGATGAGCTGGTTAGGTCTGCAAGGCCAAGGGGTTAAAGGTCAAGTTCATATCAGTGTAGGCGCGACATCTCCTGAACCCCTCGGCGGATTTCAACCAAACTTTTTTCAGTTACACAGTGTGACGGGACGATGAACTGATTAGGTCAGCAGGGTCAAGGGGTCAAAGATCAAGGTCATATGGAGTCGACTTAATTTATCTTTAGTCTCATTTTAACCCACAATCAACCCTGTTATGGCGAGTCCGTGTGCAAGGCTTGGCGGAGGCATACCGAGAGCAACGCTTTGCGTCGACAGTTCGGGGCCCGAATTCTCGGCGTTTCATTTTGCATATTTCTGTCCAAAACCGATGGAGAAATTAAAACATGATGTGTGCAGACAACTATCACGACATCTATATATATGAGAACACTCTCCGTACACATTTCACTGGAGGCCCTGAGCATACAAAAACATTCGAGATAAAGCTTTCCATAGAATTGAAAGAATAAAGGAAGAGGCAACAGAGAGAGGAAAACAGATTAGATGTAGGAATGGAAAGGGAGGGAAAGGAAAAGAGAGACAAACATGAACAGTGGTGAGAAGTGATGGTTGTGATGATGTAGGCGGTGGTAAAGTAGGGATGGAGGGTTGGGACTGAGGGCAACTTCAGAAGTATATTCACTATCCATGTCACACGTCACCAAAAAATATATAACTGTCACATTAAGAAGAAAGATCTTTCTTTTCTGTTCAGCGTTTTTCATTAATGCTACCGCAGTCTGTTGGCCAAGGGACCTGTCCATAGAAAGGCTTTGCCTACGGCTAGGGTTCATAACTCCTAAAGGCGACTGAAGTTTTTTTTGTTTTTTTTTCGTGTAAGTGCTGCCATGGGTGGGAACAGATCGAGTTCCTACCCGTAAATCCACTGAACTACTTTATCCTAGTCCCAGGCCCCTGAATCACTAAGAGGGAGTGTGATCGGTTATCATCTTTACCGACGAATATAAACTGCAAAGTAAAGCGGAAACATACATCACAGTGCACTGCACAAATAACACTAATTCGACGATAAATTATTGTCCTACCCTGCCTGCTCTGCCCTACCCACTCCTCTTCTAGCTTGCCCTGCACTGCTCTACCCCTCCTTGCGCTTCAATGCTCTACCTTGCCCTGCCATATCCTCCCCTGCTCATCCCTGTCCTACCTTACACTCTCCTGCCCTAATCTATGCTGTTCTGCCCTGCCCTGTCCTGCCTTGCCATGTCTTGCACTACCTTCCCCCATCCACCCCTACCATGCACTGTCCAGCACTGACCTGTTATATCTTGACCTGCCCTACCATTTCCTGCTCTAGTCTACCCGACCCTACATTAACCTACCCCACCCTGCCCTGTCCAGCCGTGTCTTGTCCTGCCCTACCCTACCCTACCCTACTTTCCCTTATCCTACCCTGCTCTTGTAAATCCTGTCCTAAGCTGCACTGCCCTAGCCTAGCCTGTCCAATGCTGTCCAGCATTGTACCGACTCCCTCCACTGCCATTCCATTCCTTGCCCTACTCTGCCAAGCCTTGACATTTCCTAACTACCCTGCTTCTGCCCTGACCTGCCCGGCCCGAACATCTTTACCCTAAGCTACACTGCTAGGCGCTTCTCTGCCCTACCCTACCTGATCCAGCTCTGCTTGCCTTACTCTGCCGTGTATTGCCCAACCTTGCCTTGTCTCTCCCTGCCCTGCCATGTCATACCCTGCTCCATTCCGCCCTACTTCATCCTGTCCTGCCCACTCCTGCCTGCCTTGCTTTCCTTGTCCTTCCCTGTCCTACCTCCCCCCCTCCTCCGTCTTATCCTCTCCCCTGCACTGTTCCACATTACCCTGTCGTACTCAACTCTGCCCTGCCCTTGCCTACTCTGCCCCGCCATACACTGCCATATGCTGTCTTACCCTGCTTTGTTTTACCCTACCCTACCTTACTCTGTCTTATCCTCCCACCCCCTTTCCTGCTCTACTCTGTCCTACCATATCCTATCGTGTCAAATCTCCCTTGTCTTGCCTTGCCCTGCTCTGCCCTGCCCTCCCGTATCCTGAACTGACCTGACCTGACCTGCCTTGCCTTACCTTATCTTAATCTGCCTTGCCCAGACCTGCTCTACTCTGCCTTGTTATGCCCTGCCCAGCCCAACCCTGTCCTGTTCTACCCTGCCCTACTTTTCCTGTCGTGCCCAGCCCTGCCTTACCCTGCCCGGCCATACATTGCATTCCCTGCACTGCCTTGCCCTGCCTTATCCTGCCCTATTGTGCCAGCCCTGCCTTGCCTTACTCTTCCCTACCTTTCCTGTCGTGGCCAGCCCTGCCTTACCCTGCCTGGCCATTCATTGCACTTGCATGCCCTGTCCTGTTCTACTCTGTCTTACCCTGTCCTGTCCTATTACAGTGCCTTATAGAAAGAGCTATCCTACCTTGTCCTGCCCCACAACATTCTGCCCTGCCTAGTGCCTTTCCCTCTGCTGTCTTACCCTTACATACCTTGCTCAGCCCGGCCTTGCCCTACTCTACTCTACCCTTCCCAGTTGTACCCTAATCATCTCTGCCCTTCCCTGTCGTGCACCAAACTGGCCTACCCTGCACTGCCTTGGTCCATCCAGCCTTGTCCTTCTCTGCCCTGCATTTTCCTACATTGCCCAGTGAGTTGTTCTTCCTATGGTCAGCCTTTAGGTGTACAGCACACAAGATCAGCTGAAGTGAAGATAAACACTGGCTTCTTAAAGTTCAGTCTTTATTTTCCAAATAATTCCACTTAATGCTTTCCAACTTCACTTCACTATTCACACAAGCACTGGAGCTATACGAACTTTACGAACTTTTTTTTTATGCAAGGAAGAAGGAACCAAGGGCCATGGGCCCGCATACTGTTCCTTCCAAGAAAAAGTAAAAACAATACAAAAGAGAGCCAAATTCAAGATCCATTCATTTCGAGATGCCTGGACACACTGCGTTTGAAAGATTGGAAATCATAGGAAATAGGGAATACAGACAGAGGGAGACAGTTCCAGAGTTGACCAGTTGCATAAATGAAGGACTAGGAATAAAGGTTAACTCTTGCATTAGAGAGCTGGACAGAAAAGGGATGAGAGTTTGTTGCTAGACGGGTACTACGTGCCCGTCGTAGAGGTGGAGGGATGCAAGCAGACAGTTCAGAGGAACAGTGACCATTGAAGTAGCGATAGAAGAGAGATAAAGAAGCAACAGTGCGGCGAAGAGACAAAGGTTGAAGGGAATCAGTAAGAGGAGGAGAGTTAATGAGACGAAAAGCCTTTGACTCCACTCTATTGAGAAGAGCCGCATGTGGGAAGCCTCCCCACACATGAGAGTTGTACTCCATACACGGGCGAATAAAACCCGTGTACAAGGTCAACATCTGTGCAGGGGTAAAGAAAGCTCGGATTCGGCCCAGCACACCTAATCTCTTGGAAGCAAATTTCACAAGAGATGTAATATGTTCTTTCCAAGACAAATCCCGAGAGAATGAAACCCCTAGCATGTTCAAGGATGATGCAGGACTGAGCTGGACATTATTAAACATTAGTGGGTAATCCTGAGGAAGATTTTGTCGGGTTGATAAGTGTAAGAACTGAGTTTTTGATGCGTTAAAAATAACAAGATTATTTTTACCCCAATCAGAGATATGAGCCAAGTCAGACATTAGGTGTGCCATAATAGCCTCATCCCTTGTTTGCTGAAGTAACTGCTGAGATGGACGATGCGGAAATCGAATGGAAAGGTGAAGGGTGGAATCATCAGCATATGAGTGGATAGGGTTAGATGTACAGCTTGGAAGGTCATTGATGAATAAAAGAAAGAGAGTTGGTGATAGGACAAAGCCCTGAGGAACACCACTGTTGATAGGTCTAGGAGAAGAACGATGGCCGTCTACAACAGCGGCTATAGAACGACCAGAAAGGAAGCTAGAGATGAAGGCACAGATAGAAAGATAGAAACCGTAAGAGGGCAGTTTGGAAATCAAAGATTTATGCCAGACACGATCGAAAGCCTTTGAGATGTCAAGTGCAATGGCAAAGCTTTCGCCAAAGTCCCGAAAGGAGGATGACCAGGAGTCTGAAAGGTAGGTGAGAAGATCGCCAGTGGAGCGTCCCTGACGGAACCCATACTGACGATCAGAAAGAAGGTTGTGACAGGAAAGATGCTTTAAAATGTTTCGGTTAAGAACTGATTCGAAAACTTTTGATACGCAGGATGTTAAAGCAATTGGACGATAGTTAGAGGGTTGGTTTAAAATTTTTTCGGTTAAGAACTGATTCGAAAACTTTTGATACGCAGGATGTTAAAGCAATTGGACGATAGTTAGAGGGTTGGGAATGGTCACCCTTCTTTGGGACTGGCTGAATGAGAGCAAACTTCCAGCAACAAGGAAAGGTACAAGTTGAGAGACAAAGGCGAAAGAGTTTACCTAGGCAGGGTGTAAGCACAGAAGCACAGTTTTTGAGGACAACAGGAGGGACTCCATCAGACCCATATGCCTTGTTAATATTGAGGCCAGTGATGGCAGAAAATACATCTGCTGAAGAAATTTTAATGCCAGTCATGAGGAAGTCTGAGGGGGGAAGTGATGGAGGAACAGCACCGGAATCGTCTAAAGTAGAATTGGAGGAGAAAGTCTGAGCAAAGAGATCTGCTTTATCAGTAGAAGAAATAGCTACAGAGCCATCAGAGTAGAAAAGAGGAGGGAAGGATGATGAGGTAAAGTTGTTAGAAAGGTTTTTGGCAAGGTGGCAAAAGGAGCGAGAAGAATTCGAGTTGGAGAGTTGGGAACATTTACCACGGATGAAATTATTTTTAGCAGAGCGAAGAACAGACTTAGCACGATTCCGGCCAGAAATATAAAAAAGATGTGATTCAGGGGTGGGTTGGCTCAGGTACCTTTTAAAGGCCCCCTCTTTGTTGCGGATAGCATTAGAACAAGCGTGATTAAACCAAGGCTTTCTTGCATTAGTCAGAGGATATGAAAAAGGAATGTATGCTTCCATGCCCGAGAGAATAACCTCCGTAATGCGCAGGGTACACTCAGACGGCTCCCGGCCATGGAAGCAATAATCATTCCAAGGAAAATCAAAGAAGTACTGCCTGAGGGCCTCCCAATCTGCAATTACACTTACTACCTAACAACACTTCACTATTTTCACAGTAACACTTCAATAACTTCACAAGTACCGAAAATATACCAACTTCACTCAAGCTCTGACTGAGGCCCAACTAATCCTTCAAACTTCTAGTGTCTCATCCTCTTTATATAAGCTTGCATTATTCAGGAAACTTCTAGCACGAACTCGACGGTGCGACAGTTAACAGTTGCTAACACTCTAAATCAATTACTAAACTTAAATTAAATTTCATAATTTAACGAACAATCAGGTAAATAAAACATTATGGAGAAAAAGAGTATAAAAATTAATGCATAAAGGCCGGTTTACACCAGCAAAATCGCGGTCGTTTTTTGCCGGAATTTGCTTACCGGTAGAAATTCCGGCCACTTTTTTTGCCGGTATACAGAGACCGACGTGTCGGTCTTTTTTTGCCGGAATCGGTAGAAAAGCGCCGGGGCGATTTAAATGGTGTCACCGAACAATGCTAAGCTCTGGGAACGAAGACGAATAGGACATGTGGTGTTTACACTGCTACTACTACTATTCTTACTTAACGTTCAGTCCAGTCTGGGTGTAACTGGTATGAGCATGAGTATAAAAGTATGATTAAGTATGAGTTAAAGGTATACACAAGGAATCTTATACATGATTTTATACTTTAAAAAATTTATGCATACGGCCCCTGAAGCCACCAGACAGCTGTGTGACAGGCCTATTCACACGAACTAAATTGCGGCCGTGAGGGCTTATCTTGCTGTTCCTTCGGCTGCAGGCTCTAGACCTGGTCTTGGTAAGAACTCAAGTCAGTTACTCGTACTCTGAAAGCACGAAGCTGAGCTCTGACTATATAGCATAACAGTGACCATGGGTGCTATGACAAAACAATGGCAATAAAAAAATAAATAGAATATAAAAAACAGTCCCCTGCCGGGAACTTTAGTTGAAATTAACAGGAAAAACTGAGATAGAACACGCACAGTTTAGGAACTGACAAGGAAACTTTATTGGAAAGGACAAAAACTTAGTGTGCTATAAAAGTCAAACCTGGAGAAAAAGAAAAAAGGCTAGTATATCTGGGGCATTGTTATCCCTCCCTCCCTTTAACCCATTCTTATTTACACCCGTGTTAGTAGGCAAAGTGCAAGAGCAAGAACTACAAACCTTGTACGAGAACGGTGGACCATCTTTGTTTGTAAACACTGTTGCCGCGTCCCAGCCTCTGCAGTCCTCTTACGTGTGAACACCTTTCCCGGAGAAATCCTGAAATCGGCATTTTTTTTTTTACCGCAAATCGGCGAAAAAAAAAATGCCGCGATTTCGCTCGTGTGAACCGGCTTTAACTTACGAAATAACTACGCCCACTAACACCAGGCAAACTGGCAACTCTGACTCGTACCGATACCAGCCTACCGTAAACAGGAACCACCGAGAAGGTTCTCTCGCAAATCCCCCTTCGTAACAATATATTGAGTGTTCTTATTTTATTCCTTAGCTTAACTAAGTATTGCAGAGTTAGATGCATCTCTACGTCATGGGATAATAAGTAACTTACATAAACGGGTTCCTGTCATTGTTCTCTTACATAACCTGGGGCCTCATCTGCATCAGAAACATGCCTCCTAAGTGAAAACAACGGGTTTTGTCTAGTTTTGGGATACTGGCATGATATTTTGGCTGTATATACCATAACAACGGCTACTCATTAGTTTAACTTACTTTAAGTTTGGGCATAGAGAAATAATCTTACCTCTAATATTCCAAGAAAGTGCCTAGATCCAAGCAACCCTTCTGTAACGATACCATCTCCCAAACAAAGACGCTCAAAACTATGGTTCTTTCAGACCCCATATTCGGTTTATGTATTAGAAAAATTACAGACTCCTTTTGTAACTCTTGATTATTTTGTCAGATTACATATTATCGTAAACGGTGGGAAAATCTCCATACTTTCCAGTTTAAAAAGTAAACAAACGAGCTTCCTCCTTCTTGTTAAGGGGCAACTAAAATATTCTCTCCTTTCACATACAGTAGGCCTAGTAAATTACAATGTGCACCTTGAACTTATATCCTAATGACATCAATTAGGAACCTGCAACTATGGAAAACGGTTATACCATGTTTTTCAAAGGGATTTCGGCCATAATATCAATGAAAAACCCTTAGGGTCACTACAATGTCATGTCCTTTCATGCCCTGCCCTGTCTTGCCCTGCACTGCTCTGTCTTGTCTCATGCACTACGCTGCCTTCCCTTGTATTTCCCCATCCTACCTTATCTTTCCATGCTTTCCCCTGCCCTGCCATGTTATGCAACCTCCCCTGTCTTGCCTTACTTTACCCTAGCCTGTGTTATCCTGCCCTGTTCTATCCTGTACCATACTTCCATACAATTTCCAGTCATACCTTGCAATGCTTTACCCTTCCCTACCCTGCTCTGCCCTGTCCTAGCTTACCCTGTCTTGCCCTGCCATACCCTACCCTGCTTTGTCTTGCCCTGCCTTGCTCTGACCTACCTTGCCCTGTCTTGATCTGCCGTGCCCTGTCCTGTATTGCCTTATCCTGCCCTATCCAGTCCTGTCCTACCGTACTCTGGCCAACTCTCCACCCTCATGCCTTGCCCAACCTTGTCCTACCCATTTCTACCCTACCCTCTCCCACCCGATGCTGCACTGCCATGCTTGCCTTATCCAACCCTGCCTTATCTTGCCCTGCCTTGAAGTACCCTGTTTGACCTAACCTGCTCTATTCTGCCCTGGCCTGCCTTGCCTTACCGTGCCCTTTCTTGTTCCGCCTGGCCATGACCTGCCCAGTCATGCTCTGCCTTGCCTGACTATACCTTGGCCTGCGCAGTCCTGCTCCGCCCAACCCCAGCCTGTTTTGTCCTACATTGCCCTACCCTGAGCTGTTCTACCCCGTCTTGCCTTACCCTGCCCCACATAATGTTTAAAGTTAGGAATTCAAAATGGAGAGACTTCAACCAGGCCAGGAAAACCTTGAGTAACCTTTACTATAGTCACCATTTATAACTGTATTTTCTGAGAATTAATTATCTGTTGAGAAGCGGGACTTGCTAGATAGGAAGTACTGGAAGGTTCTCCGTAATTCTCGTATTTTCCAGTTACGAGTCAGTGTTATCAGTTAGCCTGTTATTTGTGAGCAGAGGTATGTTGTAAAGTTATGTGTTATGCTGCATGTTTAAGGCTCAACTACTTGCTTCTTGACCATGGCACCTTAGAGCGGGGTTCCCTTTCTAGACCGGGTCTGATGCAAACAGCTCAAGGAACAGGGCATATGGGCAACCAACCTTACACATATATTACATTAACTTCAACACAACTGAATACAATACAAAAGAAAATACATAATACACTATACAATAATTAGGCACTGTCAGGACCGGAGGACTCTGGGCTGGGCAGCGTAGCCTTGGGCTGCAACAGGTCTCGGCCCAGCATTCTGGGGGTTCTGTCAGGTGAGGCCTCCATCAGGTGGCATGGGACGGTGGTCCGGGGCCGAGTCATCCAGGCTGGGCTGTGGGGCGGCGTGGAGAGGTGCCCGTCACTACAAGGGCCTTGAGGAGAGGTCCAGGCCTCTGGACTGGGCCCGAACAAGGAGAGTAGGCGCACTTGTTTGCGCCTACGTGGTGACACAGGACGTCATCCGTTGGGGCTGGGGAGGTCACGTCCCAGGGTTCCAGGGATGCCCCGGGGAGTCCGAGGGCTGCGGTCTCTCTCTTTCTGGGCCTCTGTCAGGTGGAGCCTGCGGTGTCCCTTCCATGGAGAGTCCGTCAGCAGGCGACGTTGGCTCCAGCTTCTGGTTGCAAGGCTTGTATCCCCAGGATCACAATGGAGCCCTGCCAGACCTCCTCCAGGTGCGGCTCCTCCTGGAAACTGCCTCTGAGTGGGGAGAGGGTGACGGGTCCTGCTTGGCAGCAGGAGTGGGTGGGGGAGCAAGGGACGTCTTCAGAAGGGGAAGGCACAGGGGTAGGGGGCGAGAGGCGGCTCGTGGTCATTCCCTCCTCGGCTCAGCTGGTGGCGGTCACCAAGTCCCCTAGAGCAACAGGTGCGGAGTGGCTGGTGGCTGTTTCCTCCCCGGTGCGGCTGGTGGCCATCACTGGGTTCCTGTGCTCCGGATGGACTGCAGGCAGAGTGCAGCTGGTGGCCATCACACACCCGCCGGTGCGGCTGGTGGCCGACACCAAGGTGTCACGCCTCGGAGGGACTGCAGTCTCAGTGTGGCTGGTGGCCGTCACTGAGGTCCTGCTTCCAGGCGGGATGGCTGTTGTGCTATGTATTTGTGGGACGGTTTCTTGCCCTCAAATACGCAGGCTAAAGCGGGTCCCTGTTCTAGACCGGGAGGTAACTCCTAAGAGTAGGACTGGACACAAAAACAAGGCAGTAAATATCACACATGTATTCTAGATATTTAACATAGAACAATAATACATCACAGATATTACAATGGGCTGGCAGGGGGTAAGTGAACACTGTACACAATTGCTGTCTGTCACTATACCTTCTTGTTCAGGTATGGTACTATCAACCCGACACTCATGGTACAAAAAACATATTTAGATTTCCGGACACAGGAATGATTTTACTACAATCTCTAAAACCCGTATAGCACTGG
>JAGKTI010011526.1:8897-26242 GCA_018397915.1 Birgus latro | reverse complement strand
TGTAGTTGGTATGCATGGTGTGCCTGGAAGAAATGAAAATGGGGAACGAATGATAGGTGTGTGTGTTGAGCGAGAGATGGTGATTGGGAATACCTTGTTCGAGAAGAAAGATATTTATAAGTATACATGGGTGAGACAGGAGGGTGGAAGGGTTGTTGACAGAGCATTGATGGACTATGTGGTTGTTTCCAGGAATGTAATAGGAAGATTGTTGGATGTGAGAGTTTTGAGAGGGGAGGGTGGAGGTATGTCTGACCACTACCTGGTGGAGGGAAAGTTGAGAGTAGGTAAGAGATGGGTGAGAGCTAGGAGAGTTAGGTGTGGCAGGGAGGTTTTGAAAGTGAGTGAGTTAGATAAAAGAGAGTAAATGATAGAGTATCAGGAGAAATTGAGAGATCAGTGGAATGCAGTGAAAGATCAGGAGAGTGGCAGTGTGGAGGAGGAATGGCAGTTGTTTAAGAGTGCTGTGGTGGGGCATGCAGAAGAGGTGTGTGGTGTGAGACGAGTGGGTGGTGGTGTAAGGAAGGGAAGTGAATGGTGGTGCGAGGAAGTAAGTATGGCTGTGGGTGAGAAGAGACATGCATATGAAGTGTGGTTGCAGAGGAGGGATGAGGTGTCATATGAGAGGTATAAGGAAAAGAGGAATAGGGCGAGAAGGGTTGTGCGTGGTGCTAAAGTGGCAGCAGATGAGAGGTGGGGTAGGCGGATGACTGAGAATTTTCAGGAGAATAAGAAAATGTTTTGGAAGGAGGTGAAAAGGGTGCGAAAGGGAGAGTCTGGGAAGGAGGAGCGAGTAAAAGCAGAGGATGGAAGGATGTTAATTGAGATGGATGCAGTAAGGAAGAGATGGGCGGGGTACTTTGAAAGATTGTTGAATGTAGAGGAGGAAAGGGAGGCTGAGATTGTGGCAGATGGAAGGGTGCAAGGAATAGATGTGTGGGGAGAGTTGAATGAATCCTTGATTACGATGGAGGAAGTGCAAGAGGCAGTAAAGCAGATGAAAACAGGGAAAGCTGCAGGTATGGATGGGTGTGCTGTGGAATGCCTGAAATGTGGTGGAGCAACTATTGTTGACTGGTTAGTAAGATTGTTGAATGTGTGCTTTGTGCAAGGTATGGTGCCAATTGACTGGGCAAGTGCTTGTGTGGTCCCATTATATAAAGGTAAGGGTGATAAGTATGAATGTACAAGTTTTAGAGGTATAAGTCTGTTGAGTGTGGTAGGTAAGGTGTATGGTAGAGTGTTAATTAAGAGAGTTAGAGAGGGTACAGAGGGAGTGATTGGTGATGAGCAGTGTGGCTTTAGGAGAGGGAGGGGATGTGTGGATCAGGTGTTTGCTGTGAGACAGGTGTGTGAAAAGTATTTAGCAAAAGGTAAGGATGTGTTTTGGGCATTCATGGATTTAGAGAAAGCATATGATAGAATTGATAGGGAGGCTTTGTGGAATGTTTTAAGATTGAATGGGCTTGATGGCAGGTTACTAAAAGGAGTGAAAAGTTTTTATGTAAATAGTAGGGCGTGTGTAAGAGTGGGAAATACTGTGAGTGATTGGTTTCCCATGAGAGTGGGGCTGCGGCAGGGATGTGTGATGTCGCCTTGGTTGTTTAATATTTATATGGATGGTGTTGTAAGGGGGGTGAATGCAAGAGTGTTAGATGGAAGACTGAGTCTGGTGAATGATGGTAGAGAGTGGAATCTGAAGCAGCTGCTGTTTGCGGATGATACTGCACTGGTGGCTGATTCAGAGGAGAGATTGAGACAGTTGGTAGAGGAGTTTGGAAGGGCGTGTGAAAGGAGGAAACTGAAAATAAATGAGAATAAGAGTAAAGTGATGAAGTGTACGAGGTTGATAGATGGTAGGAGGATGATTATAGTTTTGAATGGTGAGTTGCTTGAGGAGGTTGAGTGTTTTAAGTATTTAGGGTCACGTGTTGCTGCGGATGGAAGAATAGATGCAGAAGTGAAGTTTAGAATGAATGAAGTTGGAAAGGTGCTAGAGAGGAATGAAAAAAGTGTTTGGATGTTGTTCACTCAGAATGGATGTAAAGAGAAGGCTGTATGAGGGTGTTGTGGTACCGACTGCATTATATGGGGCTGAAACATGGAATATGGGTGTAGCAGAGAGGAAAAGTTTGAATGTAATGGAGATGAGGTGTCTGAGGAGTATGTGTGGAGCGACTCGTATGGATCGAGTGAGAAATGATGAAGTGCGAAGGAGAACTGGAATTGTTCGGGAGATGGCTGATCGAGTTGAACAGAGGGTGTTGCGATGGTTTGGGCATATGGAGAGAATGGATAATGAGCGATTGGTGAAAAAGATAACTAGATCTGATGTGAGAGGCGTAAGGCTGAGAGGAAGACCACGAATAGTATGGATGGACAGTGTGAAGAGAGCGTTGGATGCGAGAGGGTTGTCTGTTGAGCAAGGAAGAGTGGCTGTGCGTGATAGAAATGAATGGAGAGAAATTGTGAATGAATAAATGATGACGCAGCCCTGAGGGGATATTCTCCTGCATTTTGTCTGATCAGCTGATCAGGTCAGGTGCAGGTAAGGGGCTGGATCCATTATGATGTGGCAGAGGTAAACCAGCTTTGCTGTCGGGCCCTGCTGCGGATGTCACTGACTGCACTGCGTGGTTGACCCTTGTGTGGTGTGGTGCGGTGAGGATCTGTCCCTTCTCCCCTTTGGGGCTAAGATGCGAATGAATGTGTATGAGTGGATGAGTAAATTGTGTGTTGACCTGTCTCGGCTACCTCCCTTTTCTTGGGGGAAGCAGCCTAGGTATATAGATAGATAGATAGTTACCGACCCCCTCCCCCGACCCCGGCCGCTCCCTGCTTCCCCCTCAAACCAGATTTTCCATTCACTCCGCTTGTTTGTAGGGTAGTGTATTGTTTATCCTTACAGTGTTTCCTTTTGGTTTATATTATTTTTTTTTTTTTTGTATTGCCAAATACATATTGGCCATAAGATATATGTAACGAAGTGTAGTAATAGTAGTAGTTGTAGTAGTAGTAGTAGTAATAGTAGTAGGATATATAAAAAAATATACATACTGAACATAAATAAAATGGTTTGTAATTATTTACCTTGTCGTAGTGTAGGCCTTAGGTGAGCTATGTAGTAGATAAATCCGAGGCAGATGAGGTATGTAGTAAGTAGACCTGAGGTAAGTGAGATAGGTGAGGCAGGAGAGGTAGGTGAGGCAGGGGAGGTAGGTGAGTAGGGTGGCGCACTCCGAGGCTGGTGCACCTGGTGCACTCCGATGCAGGTGCACCGAAGCATGTGAGTGAATCACTGGGCATGCCAGACCTGTAAGTGTTCAGTGGAACACAAACCAGGCTGCTGAGGGCAGGCAGGGCAATGTTTTCTGCTCAGCTTTGTCTTCCCTCTGTGACACTGCTGAACTAGTGTCGGAAGCATGACTTTCTTCCTCACTCTCGTCATCACTGCTCACTGAACTGTCATTTTCAGGCATATAATCTTTGTCTGAGTTAGACTGAGTCTCATTGTTATCTGACCCCTCCAGTTCACTATCCCATTCCATTTCCACATCACTTTCACTGTCAGACGATGCCATGGCAATCCTGCGTATCTCCTATCATGAGGAAATGGGGTAACTGTCCTGCAAGCACGTGTTTCCCTCCCTCCCTCCCCCCACCCGCGGGTACAGCAACGCTGGACTCGTTGCTAGGCAACCATGAGCTGATACCAGTAATCACCTTTGTTTTATATTATATCACATTATATAGGTATATATATATATAACAAAATCAGAATATATGTTATACAATATGCCCCCAAACAAATTGAGCTCATTGGCATAAATCTATGACACATGCCAGAGCCATGACAGGGGTGCATGACATCATAGCTGGTTGCCATTCATTCACAACACGTGGCATCATTATTTCAGCCCAAACTGAGTATTTAGCTCCCCTGCATGTCCCTGTCTATCTCATGTATATGCCCGTATACATGAGTGAATTCGGTTTCTCAGCCGAACTTTTTTTATGTATGCAGGAATATACATATGTGGAATTCGGTAATGAAGAGGTTAAATATACAAGGACTTACAAAAGTAAAATTAGTTGAATTAGAACCACTAGTGGAAAAACAGTATGATACTTTGTGTTTAACTGAGACACAGCCAAAAATTGACAAAATAGAAATACAATAAATGAAAATCTTCAAAAAGTAGGAAAGATGAGAAAACAAAAGGAAAAGAAAGGAGGTTGATTGATGGTAATACAGTATGTAGGAAAAGTAGTATGATAGAATTTACTGAGGTGGAATCAAAAAGTAATGATGTCCTAGATATAAAATGCAAAATAGGAGCAGTAAAAATAAGACTGATATTGGTGTACTTTTCTGTAACAAATACAAGTGAAGATGAAAAAAATGTAGAAATGAGGAGAGAAGTAGAAAATAAGGTGGAAAATGTGGATGAGGATGAGGTATTGATAATATTAGGAGATTATAATGGACACACAGGAATTCTTGGGCAACAGGAAGTAGATATAAATGGAAAAATGATATTAGACTGGGTAAGTGAATATAGTCTTACAATTCTAAACTGTGACGAAAAATGTAAAGGTGAAACGACCTGGAGTAGAGGAACACAAAGGAGTGTGATAGACTGTGTTCTAGTGAATAACACAATGTATGCATTATTTGAAGAAATGGAAATAGATGAAGAAAAGGAGGTAGTGGATTTATCTGACCATAATCTGTTACAAATAGCATTCAGGATAAAGGTAGAAAAACCTAGCTTTGAGAAAGGAAGCAGGGAAGAAAGGGAATATTATAAAACAGATCAGGAATCATTAAAGATGTTCACAGAAAAGCTCGAGGAAAAATTAAGAAAAGATATGGAAAATATAGAAGAATTAAATAATAAAATATGTGAAGTTGCAGAGATAACACTAAAAAGAAAATACAAAAGAAAAGTTGTATATAATAGAGTAAATAAGCAGATAGAGCCTCCATGGATGAATGATGAAATAAGAAGGGAAATAAACAAAAGAAAACAGTTTAACAGAAGAAAAAGAAATGTAGAAGATGAAGAAGAAATAAATAAAATGAACATATGTTACATAGAACAAAAGAAAAAAGTGTAGGCAATAATAAGAGAGGAAATGTCAAAATACGAATGTAAAATAAAAAAAATCAAAGAAAATAAAAATAAAAAGATTTGGGAAAATGTTGATAAACTGAGCGGAAAAGTGAGGAAAAAAGAGGAAACAGTTAAGATATATGATAGAGAAGGGAAGTTGAAAAATGATAACGAAACAAGAAAGGAATTGGTAGAGGTGTGGAAAAAGATCTATCAGAAACACCCAAACAATATTAGAGAAGTGTGGAATAAAGATGAGAAGGAAAAATATATCGAGAAAGTAATGAAAGAAGATGACATAATACATAATGAAGAATACCAATTTACACAAAAGGTACAGGAGCATTATGATATGGTAATACATACAGAAAGAAAAATTAAACCAATGAAATGTCCAGAAATAAAAATAGGAAAAGTTAAAGAATATATGATGAAGCTGAAAAATAAAAAAGCAGCAGGACCGGATGGACTGAACCCAGAACTGTATAAAGCAATTGCCAAAAGCGAAATATGTGTGAAACGTATGACAGAGTGCTTTAGGGAAGAGCTGGGAAAAGGAGAAAAACCAGAAGGGTGGAAGACGTCAGAAACAAGGATGATTCCGAAAACTAAAAAAACAACAGTGAAAGAATTAAGACCGCTGGTGCTAACAAATATATCAAATAAGTTATTCATGAACATAATGAAAGAAGAAGTAGAAAACCATCTTAAAATAAATGATGAATGAGAGAAACGCAAGCAGGATTTACTAAAGGAGGAAGAGCAGAGGACAATTTATTTATTCTGCAACATTGTGTAGAAGAGAGTTATAGAAGGAAACAAGCATTAGTAGTAATATCAGTAGATTTTAGTAAGGCTTATGATTCTATTAAAAGAGAGGAATTAATCTGCGCTTTAAAGGAATATAAAGTACATCCAAGGATAATTGACGTAGTGGCAAACATATATGAAGGTGATAAAATAAGTATAGAAATAGACGAAAACATAAAGGAATAAATTGAAGTGACTAGCGGAATACGACAAGGATGCACGGACTCTGCTACATTTTTAAAATTAATAACATACATAATAATAAAAGAAATAGAAAGAAAAGGAAAAGGCTTCAAGAATAAGAAGTTCGGTCTGAAAATACTATTTTATGCAGATGATGGTTTGATGCTAGCTGAAAATGTGGAAGATGCGAAAATAAATTTTAAAATACTGACGGACATAAGTGAAAAGTGTGGTTTGGAGATAAATAAAGACAAGAGTAATATCTTAATATGGAATATGAAAGAACAGCCTGATATGATAGAAGGCGTGAAAGTGACAGATAAAATAAAATACTTGGGAATTTATTTAGAAAACAAAATTAATTTATTTAATTACCAAAAGAATGAAATGATAAAAAAGGCTTGTAAATTAGCAAATAATACTTACTCAGTGATAGCCAAGAGCTGTAATAAAATGATAATTGGTAAGACCTACTGGAAAAATATAGCAATACTAGCAATACTATATGGAAGCAATATAATAAATATGACAGAGACAGAGATACAAACATTACAAAGAATAGAAAATGGAGTATATAGACAGATATTGGGAGCAACAAAAAGAGCCCCAGTGTGTGCATTGAGAGGAGAAATAGGAGCTTCATTGATGAAGACAAGAATAATAAATGGGAGGTTACAATATATGAAAAATTTAAGAGAAGGTGAAAATGAATTACTAAAGGAGATTTTAAGAGAAATAAGTGAGGATGATAGTAATAAGTGGATGAGGGTTACAAGAGCATACAGGGTGATTCACGAGTTTCTCCGGAAACTCTGGGAAATGCAAGTTTATGCACTTCTAAGCATAAAATACTCTATAAGTATATGTGTTTAATGCAATGGTTTACAAGTGGGGAAATTTTCAAATCTGACAGTTGTGTGTAGGAGGCAGACAGGCTGGTGGCGGCCTTGCTGTGTTGCCAAGTTACTCAATTTTCCTTTAAATTTTACACGTTGTCTTCATTCTGAATTACACTATTCATTTATTATTCGTCAGGTAAGTAATTGTTCTAGATAGAAAAGTATGTCACTTTGAAGTGACAAATTAATCTACTATTGAAGGAGTAAACATGGCAAGATGCCATACCAGTGATAGTAGAGGCACTTTAGAGCTCGGACTGACAGTTCCCGCCAAGTGCTAGCGAACGTGGCAGGTGTATTTATACCAGGGACAGTTTCACCCACATTTCGTTACAATGCCATTCACTTTTACAAACGTGGAGTATTCAGATATGATTTTTATCTATGGGTTCTGCAATGGCAACGCTGAAGCATCAGCAAGAGAATACAGAAGGAAGTATCCAAACAGAAGGAGCCCAGATGCAAAAGTGTTTTACCACGTCTACCAGCATCTCCGGAAAAAAGGTTGTTTTCCTGGAGTTGGAGCCACAGCTTAACGCATGGAGAGGCAAGATGAAGTACGACGCATAGTAGGAATGGTACATCGCAGCCATAGCATCAGTACAAGAAGAGTTTCATCTAGACTTAGTGTTCCACAAGTGAAGGTATGGAGGCCATTAAAGCGGGAAGGTCTGTACCCATATCACATACAACAAGTTCAGCATCTACAGCCTGGGGATTCTGCTTAACGACTTGACTTCTATACTTGGCTAGCAGATCATCCTCAGCTGTTCAAGTACATTTTATACACTGATGAAGCCATATTTACCCGCAGTGGATCACATAATACTCGTAATGCACATTGGTGGTCAAAAGAAAATCCCAAGGATTCAGTTGAACGGAACTTTCAACATCGATTTTCAGCAAATGTGTGGTGCGGTATGATTGACAACCAGCTGATTGGACCTCATATCTTTGAAGGGAGGCTTACAGGAGATGTCTATGTTAATTTTCTCAGAAATAAACTTCCTTTGTTACTTGAAGATGTGCCTCTGAAGACACGACAACGTATCATTTTTCAACAAGATGGGGCGCCTCCACACTACAGCAGACAAGTGACTGAGTACCTCAATCAAAAATTCCCAGATCGATGGATAGGCCGTGGAGGACATCACCCATGGCCTGCAAGATCCCCAGATTTAACACCTCTGGACTTTCACCTCTGGGGACACATGAAGTCACTGGCATACAAGAAAAAGATAAACAGCAGAGAAGAACTCCTCCATCAAGTCAAGGAAACAGCACAGATTATCAGGAACAACCCAACAGTTCTGAGGAAGGCTACGCAGTTTGTGCTGGATCGTGCAAGGAAGTGCATAGCAGCTGATGGCGGTCACTTTGAACATCACTAATTTTGTTTGTTCAGTAATATTCGTTCATTATCAACATCTCAGAACTTTCAGAGAGGATTAGGCCTCCTGGAGAAACCTCTATAAAAAAAAAAAAAACGCGCCTAAACTTGTACCTCATGGGTGGTGTTGAAAAAGTTAAAACCAGAGAAAAATTGCTCTGCGGTAACTTGTGCATAGTTGTGAGGGTGATGTGGCAGGTGTACAGTACCTCAGTGCCCCCCCTCACTGCCTCTCGTCGTCACTCGGCTGGTTTACTCACACACTGCGATACTTACCTGACGGTTAATGAAAGAATAGTTTAATTCAGAAGGAGAACAACGTGTACCATTTAAAAGAAAGCTGAGTAACTTGGCAATACACCAAGGTCGTCACCAGCCCAGCCACCTCCCGCTCACACGTATGTCAGGTTTGAAAATTTCCCCACTTGTAAACCATTGCATTAAACACCTATACTTATAGAGTATTTTATGCTTAGAAGTGCATAAACTTGCATTTCCCAGAGTTTCCGGAGAAACTTGTGAATCACCCTGTATATGAATGATATAAAAATAAAACAGGTGGAGTTGAGTAGAATAGAGAAAAAGAAATTAAAGAGAGAACAAGGAAGTGGGATGAAGAAAAATGGAGAGAAGTTAATAGTAAATCGAGTTTAGAAATATACAAGAGATGGAAAAAGAAAATAGAAGAAGAACAGTTGTATGATAGTAGACCATCATCGAGCATATCGTATAAGGCTAGAAGTGGGACCTTACCATTAAATAACATGAAAAGACATACTAATGGAGAAGTAGCCTGCAAGTTATGCAGACATGAATATAAAGACTTAAAACATTTTGTGTTAAGATATCCGAAGATTATTAATGAACGGATGAAAGCAGTGGAACTACAGCAGCCCTACCATGAAGATGAGATAGAGATCGTTAGCCAATATTTATTTCAGAAAGAAAATCTGGAAGAGAAGAAGGAAGTCCTATATAATATGTGGTAAAAAAGGGAAAAGCTTATTAAAGAAACAAATTAGAAAATAAAAAAATAAATATTGTTAAAAGGAAAGCAATAAAGATAATAGCAACAACAACGAAACAATAGAAGATAGAAAAGAGAATCGCGGTCAAAATGGCATATACTTCAACGACCTGGTCAGTAAAGAATAAGAACACATCAGGGAGTGCTGTTACAAAGGCAGTACTCCTGCATACCAACTGAACTGAACTGAACTGAACTCTTCTGTTATGCTTATCCCTGAGAACATTGCTTGGTGTCAGGTTTGGGTTCCCAAAGAAATGCAATGCTGATGTCTTGGAGTCTGATTTAAGAAAGAAACTAAGGATGACGAGTGTGAGGCCTTCCAGATGGTAAGAAAATACAATGGGAAGGGACCGCAACCATTGCCCAGAAGAAGCCCCGACGCTGCCTCCACGGCCACATGTGAGTTATCAAGCTTCTGCTTTACTACCCACTGTCCAGCTGTTACCAGACATGGCTACCAGTGAAGGAAGGATGCCAGGGCCCCTGGACTTAGTGGGGAATAGGGCTGAAAATTGGAGAAGGTTCCAGGAAGACTTTACTATTTACCTCATCAGCACAGAGAAGGATGAGAAGCCAGAGAATGTTAAGATTGCTCTGCTGCTGAACTGTGCAGGTAGGGGATTGGTGGATATTTGTAATACATTGAAGTTTGATAATGAAGCAGATAAGAAGAAGTACAAGAAGATGGTGGAGAAACTAAATGAGTATTTTGAACCAACTAAGTATGTTACTTAGGTACATGTTCTTCACAAGAGTACAAAACTCTAATGAATCTATTGATAAATATGTGACTGACATGAAAATAAAAGCTAAAAATTACAAATTTGGAGATTTACATGATGAGATGATAAGAGATAATATGTGGGACTCACAGTGAACATCTTCGAGCCAGGTTACTGAGGCAAGGTGACACAACTTTAGATAAGGTCTTTGAAATATGTAGAGCACACGAAGCAAGTGAGGCTCAAATGAAAGATCTGAGTCAGGGTGTAAAGGAAATTTCTGTTGGTGCTGTCAGTGTGAAGAACAAGAAATTGAATAATGCTGATAATCTAAGAGAGTGTAAGTTTTGTGGATTAAAACATGTGTTTGGAAGGAGCAATTCCCTGCAACTAACAGGAAATGTCTATCATGTGGATCTCTGGGACATTTCAAAAGTAAGTGTGTGAGAAACAAAGAAAACTCAGCTGAGAAAAAATACAAGAGAAAAACAGTCAAGCAAGCTTACAAAGAAGAGAGTTTGTCGGAATCTGAGGAAGCGGACGAATTTTCTGTGGGTCAACTTTGAATCGTGAAACTAAGAAAATCAAGTAAACCTAAAGAATCTAGTTCTCAAGAAGTAGATAGTTTAGTGTCTTTACAGTTGTATGATAAAACTGATCAGTTCCAGATGGACACAGGTGCTTAAGTGAGTGTGCTACCCAAGAGTATTTTTGACACACTTAAGCCCAAGCCTAACTTAATGAAGACCTCTGCTGTCTTGATATCATTCACAGGGAGCAAAATTAAACCAATAGGGAAGTGTTCAATCCACTGTCTGTGTAATAATGCAAAGTATCAACTTACTTTTTATGTTGTAGATTCAAAGTTTTCTCCTTTGTTGAGTAAAAATGCTTGTAAGCTGTTGGGTTTGATCAAATTTGTAAATGAGGTCATACCTACTAAACCTGATACAGATGTGAATATGATCCTCAAAGAGTATCCAGATGTATTTGAGGGATTAGGATGCCTTGAGGGTGTAGTTAAACTTCAGGTTGATTCAAGTGTTACCCCTGTGGCTCACCCACCTAGGAAAATACCAGTCGCTCAAAGAGATAGGCTTAAGGAGGAGTTACATCACATGGAAAAACTTGGAGTGATTGTTAAAGAAAGTAAGCCCACAGACTGGGTTAATAGCATGGTTGTGGTTGATAAGGGTAATAAATTGCGTATTTGTCTGCATCCTAGAGACCTAAATCAAGCCTTAAAGAGACAACAGTACCCACTTTCTACAATTGAGGAAGTATCCACCAGATTAGTAGGTGCTAAAATGTTTTCTGTTTGGATGCAACAAAGGGGTTTTGGCAAC
Source organism: Birgus latro (assembly GCA_018397915.1). Classification (NCBI taxonomy): domain Eukaryota; kingdom Metazoa; phylum Arthropoda; class Malacostraca; order Decapoda; family Coenobitidae; genus Birgus; species Birgus latro. The sequence continues at coordinate 14,745 of JAGKTI010011526.1, read as the reverse complement.
TTAACGTTGATGAAGATTCCTCTACCTTAGACTACCATTTGGCATCACCTCAGCCCTGGAGATATATCATAGAAGGATGCATGAGTGTTTTGATGATCTTGAAGGTGTGGAAATCATCATGGATGACATTCTGGTGCATGGACGCACCGAGGAAGAACATGACCGCAGATTAAAAGATGTATTACAAAGATGCAGACAGAGAAACCTAAAGCTTAACCCCAACAAGATCAAGCAGAAAACTAAAAGTTGAATACATTGGTCATTGTTCTAACTGAAAATGGCATCCATACTGATCCAAAGAAGGTGGAAGCTGTTGTTAAGTTTCCTACCCCACAGAACAAAGTAGAGTTGCAGCGGTTTTTGGGCGTGATCAACTGTTTGGGTAAATTTGTACCAAAACTTTCCAGTGTTACAGAACCCTTATGCATTCTGCTGGAGAAAGACTCTGACTTCTGTTGGGAGGACAAACAGAACAACAGCTTTCAGAAACTGAAAGACCTTGTTAAGGCTCCTGTCCTAAAATTCTGTGATGTTAATGCACCTGTGTTACTCTTTGTAGACGCTTCAAGCTTTGCACTAGGTGCCTGTATAATGCAAGAAGGTCATCCAGTAGCATATGCAGCTAGGTCTTTAACAAAATCTGAGAAAAACTATGCCCAGATAGAGAAAGAGTTAGTTGCCATAGTTTTTGGAGTAGAAAGATTTCATTCATACCTTTATGGTAAGGATAACATTGTTGTAGAGACAGATCAGGAAACCTCTGGCATCTACTCCTTTGAGACTGCAGAGAATGCTCCTTAGACTGCAGAAATACTGTATTACGGTTAAGTACAAGAAAGAAGTTGAGATGTTTGTAGCTGATGCTCTAAGCAGAGTTGAGTGGCCTAAAGAAGAAATTAACAAAGAGAAAGAATGCTTCGAAATAAATAGTATTGCTGCCACTAGCTTGCCTGAAGATAAGGTTGTGGAGCTTAAAAGAGTTACTAGCCAAGACCCAATCCTACAAAAGCTGGTGGAAATTAACAAGAAGGGATGGCCAGAGAGTAGATCTAAAGTTCCTGAGTGTATACGAGCATACTGGTCTTTCAAACATGAAATTAGCTATCATGATGGCCTACTTTTTAAACTTGATAAGATTATTATACCATGGTAATTGAGAGGTAAAATGTTAAAAGAAATACATAAGTCACATCAAGGAGTAGAGAAATCTCTCAGGCTTGCATGAGATATACTGTTCTGGCCAGGTATGACCTCTGAAATCAAAGATGTAATATCTTGTTGTGATACTTGTAACACCTACCAGATGCAACAAACTAAGGAACCACTTATGCCCCATGAAATACCAGAACTTCCATGGCTCAAATTGGGGGTTGATCTCTTTGAATGGAATAGAAAGCCTTACCTGTTACTTGTAAATTATTATAGTAAATATTTTGAATTCAATCTCCTTGAAAACACTGAATGCAAAACAGTCATTACCTATTGTAAGTCACAGTTTTCCAGACATGGGATTCCTCAGATTCTACATACAGACAATGGTCCACAGTTTGTGGCTAAAGAGTTTGAACAGTTCTGTAAATCCTATGGTATAACTTATACTTCATCCTCCCCATATTATCCTCGTAGCAATGCTCTGGCAGAAAAAACAGTTCAGACACTGAAGAAGATACTAACTAAAGCTAAAAAAGATGGTTGTGACCCTTACCTGAGTGTTCTAGATTACAGAAGTACTCCCATTGTGGGTGATGCTAGTCCTGCACAGTTACTCTTCGGGAGATGCAGTAAAACCACACTACCAACATAATCATCACTGCTGGCTCCACATGTACAACATCCAGCATACATAAAAACAAAACTTGAAGAGAGACAAGTAACTCAGAAATATCATTATGATAAAACAGCCAGACCTCTGCCGATGTTGGAGGAAGGAAATGTGGTGAGGATGAAAGATGACATCAAGAAAGGTGAATGGAAAAAAGCAGTTGTTGTTGCACCTAGGTCATATATAGTCCAGGACACTATTGGAAAATTATACAGGAGGAATCGTCAGCATTTGGTCAGAACAAGTGATAAACCTGAAGCAGTAGACAGGAGACCAAATACTGGGGACCTGGAAGAGGGGGCGTGTTCAGATAATGACTTCAGCTCCAATATACAGCCTTCTCTTTGGAATCAGAGCCAACTAGCAGGATTACAGTCACAGACAGGAGACTTAAGTAGTCCTGTTGATAGTAGTAGACACGAAGGTCCAGAAATACGAACAAAAATTGGCAGATTGGTACATAACCCTAATAAACTAGATCTCTGAATATCTGGACATAATACTTATTAATTTGTAAGGAAATTATACTTCTTTTAATGGATGGGAAGATGTAACAGTATTGTATGAGTTTATTAATACAGTATTATTAGAAATGTTTATTATTATTATTGTTAATATTATTTTGTTATGGAAACTAGTTTTGAGCTTGCACTCTCTGGCTAGGATTTGAATCTGTAGAGAGACTGGAAGGGTGGACCCCAAATAATCAGCCAGGACTTCACACTCTTCTGTTATGCTTATCCCTGAGAACATTACACAGGTGAAAGGTTCGCCCTTTTTCGTCATGTCGTGGAGGTGTTCTGCGATGTTTTCAAACCATTTCATGAAACGCCAGTAGTAGGACGTGAGCCCGATACGGACACGGACTTTGTGGACATCTCATGGTAGGGAGAGGTCTGCGATAGCATGCAGTTTGTCAGGGTCGGGTGCTATGCCTTCCTTAGAGATGACATGTCCTAGGAAGGTGATGGACCGTTCAGCATGGATGCATTTTGATGACCTGAGCTTAACTCTGGCCTGTTGAATGCGAAGGAAGACTTGTTGGAAGTGGTTGGCCCGTGTCTGGCTGAAAATGATGATGTCATCCAGGTATGCCGGGCAGATTTCCCAGGTGAGGCTGCTGAGGACTGGCTCCATTAGCTGGGAAAATATAGCGGTGGTGTTGTAAATTCCAAAGGGGATGGATGTTGAATTCATAGTGTTTCCCGTTGCTGGTTGCGAAAGCTGTTTTTCCCCTGTCCTCTGGGTGCACTTGCCAGTATCCTGACTGGAGATCCAAGGTGGAAAACTAGGACGCTCCATACAGGGAGTCGTCTATCCTGGGTAGGAGGGTGGGATCTTTTGTGGTCAAGTCGTTTAGTCGTCAGTAATCCACACACAAGTGCATGGTGCCGTCCTTCTTTTTAACTAGGACGACTGGAGAGGACCAAGGGCTGGTGGATGGAGATATGACGCCGGCATTGAGCATTTCCTGGACCTGCTGGTCTTCCTTGGCCCATTGCTTGTTTCTTTTTCGCTGTGATGGTTGATAAATGGGTGTTCCTGTGATGTGGATATCATGCGTCAGGTATGTGGTGTGGCCGATGTCTGCCGGTCCTGACGAGAAGAGGTCTTGGAAGCCCAGGAGGAGGTGTCGGAGGCTATCAGCCTGGTGTGGCGAGAGGTGTTCTGGTAGGGGGGTGTAGGGTGGCAGGAGAGGAGAGGGAGGTGCTCATGGTTCAGATTCTTCCATTTCACTGACCACTAATCCTCTAGGGAGGGTGAGGGGGGTGGTGGAGATGTTGGCGATGCATACCGCCCCGAGGTGGGGGGGGGGAGGAAGGTGGGAGACAGCAGACAGGAGGAGATGGTTCCAGAACGCAGTTTAGGAGAGAATAGGATGGAGGTTCCAGTTGGCCTGTTCAGGTGAAGCCGCACCTCGTGCTGAGGGGGAATAGTAAGGGAGGAGGTGATGGTAGCGGGGAAAGTGGTATGTGGAGGAGTAGGGGGGGGGATAGGGGCAAGGTAGAGGACATGGCAGGGTGGGGGGGGCAGGGCAAGGGAGAAGGTGGAGGTGTGGAGATCTGCACTTGCAGAGTGGCTGGGAGGGAAGGTCTGGAGGCTTCTGGAAGTGGAGACATCGTTTGTGACAGTCGATGTTGGTACGTAACTTCTGCAGGAGGTCCAGCCCTAAGTAGCCATCGTAGGCACGGCAGGTTGAGTCAAAAATGATGAATTTGTGCTGGGTTGATACGTTCTGGTGGGTGTCGGCACGCAGGGCCTGGGTGTCCCCATGTATCGGCAGCGTGTGAGGTGGTTTGTGGAGTGAGGAGGAGATGCAGGGGTGTGAAAGGGACAGCATGGTGGAATGATGAGGTGAAACGAGCTGTGGAACAGAAGAAGAAGGCATATAGTGAATGGGTAGTGAGCAGATGTAGGGGAGAAGATGAGAGAGAGAGAAGAGTAAGGTATATGTAAGCTGGAGAAGAGAGGTGAAGAGATTGGTGAAGGAGAGTAAGAAGAAAGTGGATGAGGAGTCTGGGAGGAATCCTAGTGTAAAATGGAGGGAGAGTAAGAAATTGTTCTGGAAGGAGGTAAAGAAAGTAAGACCGTGTGAAATGGGATATAGTAGCGGAGTGAAAGATGGGAATAACAGATAGCTGGTGGAGTAAAGAGAGAAATTGAGGAGATGGAAGGAGCACTTTGAGAAATTATTGTTTGTAGAGAGTGAGAGCAGTGTGAGTATAAGTGGTTGGGGAATGGCTGGGAGAAGAAGAGATGAGAGGAGAGAGGAAGAGATCAGTTGGGCAGAAGTAGTGGAAGCAATGAAGAAGATCAAGATGGGAAAGGCCCCAGGATTTGATGGAGTGTGTGGTGAATTGCTGAAGTACGGGGATGAGATTGCTGTGGAGTGGATATGGAAGTTTTGTAGATTGGCTTGGGAAGAGGGAAGGGTTCCAGAGGACTGGAAATCAGGTTTAATTGTAAAGGAAAAGGGGAGAGAGAAGTATATGGTAACCACAGGGGTATTTGCCTTCTTAGTGTGACTGGAAAAATATATGGTAGAATACTTATTGACAGGGTCAGGCATATAACAGAGAAGTTAGCTGGAGAAGAACAAGAGGGATTTAGGAAGGGAAAAGGGTGTGTAGATCAGATATTTGTTCTAAGGTGTTTAGTGGAGAAGTATCTAGAGAAGGGAAAGAAAGTGTATGCTGCCTTCATGGACTTGGAGAAAGCTTATGACAGAATAGATAGGCACTGTATGTGGAAGGTATTAAGAATACAGTAATCCCTCTAATATTCGGATGTCCAATACTCGGATATACTCACTATTCGGATATTCTGGGCTGCCCAACCTCCCAAATGCCAAAAAGTAAAAAAAAAAATCGATTTTTTAAATTTTTTTTTTGGACCGCGTCAGTTTGAATTTCCCGCCCACGCCGATCGGCTATGTTTACACTCATGGCATCTGTCTGTCGGTCGCCATTACCCACTCAGTTACTGCCTCATGAACACCTCCGACAATGGTGGCCGAAGTGATTGCTTTTGTGGTGATACCCTACCTCCTACAGTGCTTGATACTGCTCTTCACCTTCTTCATCATGTGTGTGGTGATGGAATTTACTGTTATGTACAGTGCAGTGAAGTGATGTGATTCCAGTTATAAAAAAAAAAAAAAAAAACGTGTAAAGTGTTGGTGATAAGTGCTGGTGATTCTCAATTGGAAAGGTGTGTCAGGTGCAAGGTCTTCCTGTCAGAGTCTGAGATGATAGAGTGGGTTATTGCATCAAGATGGCAGCTTCTTGTTCGTAAGTACCCTAACTTCATGCCTAACCTGTTTTCATCATGCTGTAAATGTGTTAAAAGATTACCCTAAATGTTAATCATAATTTCCTGCTTGCAATTTAATTTTTCCATGCATGGTTCTTAAGTAAAACAGCTAGAAAAAAGGTGGAAGATGTGAATTTCATGTCCGGTCCTAACCTAACCTAACCTATGGTTACCATAAAGATTTTCATGCCTAACCTGTTTTCATCATGCTGT
>JAGKTI010011525.1:12558-26242 GCA_018397915.1 Birgus latro | reverse complement strand
TCCTTCCCACTGTATTCAGCCGCAGCCACTGGTGACCAAGGGGTTCGGAAGAAACAAATAGCTCTCGCTCAATCAACCATACATACAGCCATGCATTCCACCCTCAGTTTCTTCCATATTTTTTACTCCGCCAACCATCAACCTCAATGCCATCCATGAACAAGACTGGCACGCCTCCTTAAAAGTAATTGGCAGTTTAGGGTCATTAGTCAAGAGAGGACGCTTTTATCGGTCGCGAATCGAATATTGGAAGCCACAGTGGATGTGGGTGTGTAGCGGTGAATATAATGACCTGTCGGCTTTCTGTTGCTTGTACATAAGGTTCATAGTCGCTGGGAGAGGCTACGAAGGTTGGGGTGCGGTAGGGCCTTCGGGGAGAGAAGAAAGGATGATAGGAGACAGGAAGGATGGAGTGGGGTAGGGGAGGGTGAGACCAGGGATATAGGGAGGGTGGGACCTTGGGTAAAGGAGGTGGGGAGGGTTGGGGTCGAGGGTAGGGAGAGGAGGAAGGGAGTCGGAGAAATATAGGGAGGGATGGTGTGCAGCAAGGTAGGGAAAGACAGAGTTGGAGGGAGTAAGAAGGGTTGAGGTTGGAGGGAGGCAGAGAGGGATGGGAGTGGAGCAAGGCAGGGATGGATGGAGTTGGAGGGAGGTAAAGAAGGATAAGGTTTGAAGGTAGATGCGAGAATGGAGTTGGAGGGAAGTAGGGAGGAATGCATGACGGTAACGAGAAAGAGGAGTATCGTAAATGGGTGGATGGAGTGGAGGTGTATACAGGAGGATGGAATGAGAAAGTTATGAAGTCCGTTGAAGAAGGATAGGTGGTTTTCCATGGATGAACGAAAAGGTGGAGGGGTGACAAATGTTGCGGCAATGCAGCATGTAATAAAAATGTTATGCTCGCGGACAATATATAGTGAAGCTGTGGGGGACTTAGATGGATAGACAAGCGATAAGGAAGCCAGGAAGGAAGTTATGCGTGAACGAGTAGGAAAGAGAGTGTCTAGATAATACACAAATAACACTGCGAGAGAGGAGAAAGAGAAAAATCAAGTCTCTCACGAAGAAGGCAGGCTTCATATGAAGCACAGCTAAACTTTATCATCAGTCACTGTAAATAAAGTGTAATACGTGGATTGACGTTAGTTAGATTTGATGCTGATGGAACTTTATGATTCTTTGTCTGATATGGCAGCTTTCTGTTCTTACACTCCATATTAATAACAGCTTTCTGAACTCTGATGTCCATAGTGCACTGAATATCCCTGAGTGCCAAACTTCAAAATTACTATGGTATTTTTTATTATCAGTTACCCAAACTAAGAGAAAACATCAAATAAATACACTGGAACAACTTCGTATACATGTGGTATATAGACAGATAAGTAGATAGATAAGCTGATAGATAGTGTGTGTGTGTGTGTGTGTGTGTGTTTGTGTGTAAATAGATAGATAAGCTGATAGATAGATTGATAGATAGTGTGTGTGCGTGCGTGCGTGTGCGTGCGTGTTTATCAAAACATGTCTATCACAGACTGTCGATTGTTGTCATCTGTATTCAGTAATAATTTATAACCCATCATACATGCCAAAAAAATCACAAAAATTCAGGAGTACTATTTGCTGAGATTATGGTAAATTGTAATAGGCTTAACGTGAGGTAAGCGAAGCAGAAGAGACAAGATAATGGTGGAGGGAGGATGGGGGAAGCAGGCGGAAACAATATCAGGGGTGAGACTCAAGACGACAATAAACCTGACTTTGGACAGTCATCCGAGACCGGGTCCAACACCTCCCTCTTTCCTTCTCTCTCCCTCTCTCTCTCTCTCCTCTCCATTTCCCTCCTCCTCCTCCCCATCTCTTCACAGCCCTCAGACTTCCTGTCTCCCTTTTTTTCTCATCTTGTCTCTGTCTGCTTGTCCCTCTCATCTGACTTTATTTATATTATTCGTCGTTCTTCGTTCCATTTGAGATTTTGCCTCTTTGCTTCCTGTCTTTTCTCCAAATCACCATCTCTCTCCCGTTCTTCCTCGATCTTTCCCTCCCTCCACAGCACCGGGAATGAGCAAAACCACGCTAACAAAAAAAGCACCATCATAAAAAAGGTAAAAATCCCTTGCTCGCTTTAAATCTCCAGACTTCCCAGATCACGGCCGAGAGAAATAAAGTGTAGTTCTCGTATTCCGGCAATTAGTCAGCGGTGGCCGGGACGTGAGGCAGGGTTCTGGGGGCGTTTGACCGGAAAAAGAATACGAGCTGCAGTGTTTTTGTTAATGTGAAGTTTCTCCGAACGTCTTTTGGGTTTATGCCTGGGGGAGATGGGGAGAGGGAGGGCGTTGAGACGGAAGAGGGGAGGGAAGGAGAGGAAGGAGGGGAAAAGGAGAGTATGTTTCTTGCGTTGGAGGAATGAGAGAGTAAGAGAGTGTCTGGGTGGGCAGGAAGGAAGAAAGAGAATACGTGAACGTGGGACAGATGAAAGAGTAGATAGACAGGAAGAAAGACAGAGAGTAAATGGAAGGACCTGAATAGGGACCTTGTGGTTGGGAGGGAATGAAGACGGGATGTGGGTAGGAGGGAAAAATAGGGAGTGAGCGGACGGGAAGGAAAAGAGAGAATGGGTGGGGAAGAAGAATGAGAGAGAGAGAGAGAGAGAGAGTGGGAAGGAAAAGAGAGAGAATGGGTGGGATGGAAAAAGAGTGAGAGAGTGGGTAGGAAGGAAGGAAGATAAATGGAGTGAGTGACCACAGGATGGAAGCTAGAGAGAGAGGGAGAGTGGGTAAAAAAATAAAAAAAATAGGGAGTGGTTGAACGGAAATACAACAGAAAATGAGATGAACGAAAGAGAGAGTATGAATGAAGGGAAAGGGAGAGAAAGAGGATGGGATAGGAAGAAGAGAATGGATAGATAAACAGGTAAATGTCTGGCCAGGTAGAGAGTCATATAAGTAGATTGATAGACTGTTTGATTGCCTGACATGTGGATGGACAGGCAAAGTGAATAATAGATCGGGAGACAGTTAGGTGGGTAGGGTTGTAGGTAGTTGGCTGGAAGATAGATATGCAGACGGAGAAGCTGACTTAGATGGATAGATAGGTCGATAAATAGATTGGAAAGAAAACAATGGAAGGATGAGATGGGAAAAAATATGGATGAGAGGAATGAAAAGGAGGAAAATGTGATAGAAGGAAAAGAGAAAGAAATAACAGAAAAGTAAGTAATGAAAGGAAGAGGAACAAAACAAGACACCTAAGTAAAGAAAGAAAAGTAAATAACGGAAGAGTGTGACAGTTAGCGAGAGAGAGACAGAGAGAGAGAGAGGAGAAGGCGATTGAGAGAATGTGAGTGTTAGGAGAGAGTGAGTGCGTGTGCGAGGGAATGAGACTGTGGATGAAGTGGTGAGTGAGAGAGGTGTGGAGAGGACCAGTTACAGTGTGTGTGTGTGAGGGAGTGAGAGAGAGCGTGAGGAGAGTAGTGACTGTGTGTGTGTGAGGAATGATTAAGTGAGAGAATGTGTGAGGAAATGAAAGACAGAGAGAGACAGAACCCGCGACAGGTCAGATCACATTACTGGGTTTGGTAAGGGCAGGGTTGGTAAGGCAACACCGGCCATCCTCTCCACACAACATACGACATGCACTATACGGCTTTGGCAGGCCCCTCACCATTGCCCTCCCTCCTCCCAAGCAACCACACCGCAGCCTACACACTTTGGGGGGATGTTTGGTTTCCCTGTCACATATTTCTACCTTCTTATCTACTTCAGTTCAATGCTGTATTTTCTATTCTGTTCATGAAATCTCCAGACGATTATACTCGGTTTAGGAACCAGTTAAGCCCCACACGTCTAGAATATAATTTCTGGTTTCACATACTTTTGTCTTGTTATCCACTTTACTCCGATGGCGTATTTTCGGTTCTATTCTTGCCCTCCAGATGATTTATTCAATTAATGGGAGACTTCAAACTAGACGATTAGATACAACTTTCACTGACCCTTGATCTACAGAAATTCTCCCATTAAATGAATAAAATCGCATGTAGGCAGTAAGAATAAACCAACTAATTACATCTTCCGATGCATGGGCTAAAATGTACAATTCCTTGACTCATAATATTTACTCATATATCAGACTAAGAATCCAGCTGGATAGCGCCAAGCCCAAAAAGATGTCTGCACAGCTTAACCAGTTCCATAAAAACGCCTACCTTTATTATGCATATTTTAGCCCTTTTCCTGTTGTCCGAGGTAAAAGTTGAAATCCTTGATCTCCGTCTAGGCTGATATCAACATTATGTATCTCACAAAAAGCTTAAAATTCAAAGTAAATTGAAAATCGTGTGTTTGGTTACAGGGGACACCAGGTAGGCTTACTTTTAATTCTGATATTGGCATTATCTTTTGTAATAATAGTATTTCGCAAGTACCACAGAATCGCTTATTATGTTCTGTTTTCATTACGTTACGGGATGCCACTCGTGGATCCTTCCCTCAGCCTAAGAAAATACAAATCATAAAAATAAACTTCTAAGCAGGAACCCTCGATCATTTCATTGCTTTCAGTCCAGAGGTTATCTGTATCTGCATTCACTGCCTGATGGCGCGCAATGGTCGTCACAAACAGACCTCTGTGTCCTTCTACAATAATGATCTCTCCTTCCACTACACGCCACCGTCTTTCATGTACCCCCACCTTACCCCTTCATCTTGTTCTTGAGTTATCTCTTCTCCTTGCAACAAACAGCACTCACATACACCTTTTTTTTTACATATATTTTATAATTTTAACAGCATCTCCGATTCGTTGAGATACATGTAATGCTGAAGTAAAAAGATGTTTATCTGATGGAAAGATGAATGAGAAGAAAAGAATATAACAAGTGGCCCACTGATAAGCATCAAAAGATTCTATTTATTTTTTTGATAAGCGAAGTAATCGCATTTTATTAAACAATGATATAACCATGAATAACAGGAGTTATGCATGCACAGATCACAACAAACAGACAAACATACATAGATATATGTGAGGATATTTAGTGAAAAGTAGGAAAGAATGGGCAGACAGACTATATAAGCAGATATTTTGATACACAGACAAAAATACACACACACACACACACACACACACACACACACACACACACACACACATTAAAGTAACAACGACCCTGAATGCTTTGGATGCCTCCGTACACCGCAACGCACCACCATGAAAAAGAACGAATGACCAGTGGCAACCTAAAACATAATAATAAAACCCAGTTATGACGGAGGGGAAAAAATACAGAAACTTCGAAAGTCCGCCGCAACACGACAGAGTGAGAACGACGAACCAACCAACCACCAGCTTACGGGTTTCATGTCGCAGTAGACTGACCAGATGGTATACTGATTATTGTTGCTGGGAAAATTTAACATGTTTTAAGACGCAGGTCATAAAAAAAAAATTGTAAAATGGCTGGTTAGCAATATGCATAAATATAAAGAACATGAACTTGAAACTCATGTACTGTATCTCAGTGTTCAATCTTAGCTGATTTCCCTTTCTCTGTACCGTATTGTAGGTGGCACACAAGGCCTCGCAGCACGTCTTCCTTAGCCACTATATCATTATTATGCTTATCAGCAGGGGTACCAGGCGTTGTCCTAATATGAACCTATGACCGTGCATACCGGCATTGCCTGGGACCTTGGATAGCCACTCCCCCTGTGGGAGAAGACTCCCTGGGTCCCATTTTACCCACTGAATCTACGTTCCTCACTGGGCGCATTTCCCCAAGGAAATATTCCTCATTTGCCTATTCCTATCATGGACCTAGTTTCCCACTACCCACCCACCCCACCCGCCCTACCCATCCCACCCGCCCTACCCATCCCACCAATCCATCCAGCTCTCCCACCCGTTGCACCTAATAATAATGTTATATGGTTGTAGGAGTAACAAACTTCGACAATTGGCTACCGTGCTTCCACCTTTTTTACTTCATTTCATCTAATTAGTTTTAATCTTGATCATCAGGGGCACCATTTTAACAACTGTTATGTACACATCTAAATTCACTGTTAATAGCTAAATCTGTCTGAGAAGTGTAAAGAGTTCCACATGCATCCCCAGCCCTTCTCGCTTTCCATAGATGACAGAAAAACTGACAAACTTCTCTTTTATATATATGCACAGATTACACCTTGGCCTTCCCTTTTTTATCACCTATCTATCTGCCTATCTAATTTACCTATCTATCTATCTAATCTATCGATCTATCAATATCTATTTATCTGTCTATTTTTCTATCTTTATCTATCTGTATCTATCTATCTATCGACAGATTAATGATATATTCCACTAAAAAACGTTCAGTACTGAAGTGTAATGAACACGATAAATCACTACTGAAGAGGGGTTAAGAATCGTCAAACACCTCTTGTATTACGACCATGACTCCGATCGCGTCTCATACTGATTTGTTACCTTGGTTCTGTCATCGTGTCTGAGGTACGGTGGTTTCCATTACGAAGTCAGGGGAGAGCGTGAGCCCCCACTCCCTTGCCGCACCCGCACCAACCCTTGCAAATTACTAATAGCTTCATCAGGGCCTGCTTGCCTGACACCTAGGCTACCTCGGTATGCGTGTGGCGGGGGGCTCCTACACTGTTCTCCTGCCTTTCCTTAGTATGCACTTTCTTACTTGTTTCATTCTTTTCCATTTTGCTCTTTTTCTTTCACCTAGTTCGTCTCACTTTCATCGATTCAGTCTCCTTACTTACTTGTGCCACTTTCTTTCGCAGTGCCCTCCTTCGTACCCTGATTCTTACTTCCTTACTTGGTTCATTATCTTTCACCGTGCTTAATTCCTTACCTTACTTATTACATTTTCACCTACCTCAGAATCTGTCACCGTATTTTCCATCTTTTCCTTTACTGTTACTTTCATTATTTGCTTCATTTACGTCTACCACAGTCTTACTTCTTTCATCAACTCACCGTCCTTATTTACTCGGTGGTGGCAGGTGGTGACGACCATCATCCACTCACTTCATGTTGTGCTGCTTTTATCTTCCGTCACATTTATCATTCTATTTCTGTGTCTACCCTCCTCTCTTCTACTTTTTCTTTCCATTCTATTTCTGTGTCTACCCTCCTCTCTTCTACTTTTTCTTTCTCTTCTGACACCTTTTATTGCTCCTTTTTTCCACTTCAGGTAGTTCTACGCTGAGTGACAAGCCAAATGAGTTTCTGTAACTATGGAAACCACGTACAACGCTGAGTGATAACCATATAACCAGATACCGGGGTGATGTGGAGCTTATGGTGCCCCTGTTCACTGTGTGGAGAGACGCAAATGCGACGTCCATCCAGGAACCAAACCCACATTCCTCCCCTCAACCTCCCCTGAGCCTCGCTGTTTGAGGCACTCCGGCATGTCAAGCTCAGGGAACCATCGGTTCACTGCACGGGATGACCCTGCAGTGGCGGTAGCTTGCCTGCAGTTGATGGGTCTGCTCGGCCAAACAGACCAGAGCTGATCAACAACTTGCGTGGTTTCTTTTCTTTCACAAACCCATTCTACTTATTTGCTTCTCTTCCTTCTTGCTGTAGTTAATATTGTTGGTTCATTCCTCTGTATATTCATTTTCTTTCATAATCCTCTGATTTTCTTCTACAGTTCCATTTTTCTTTTCTTCTTCCCAGATTCCCGCCATCCATCCTTCCACCCCCCTTTCCTCCTTTCCTTGCCTCCTTTCTTCTTTCTCTCGAGCCTTCCTTTGTTCTTTCTTTCCGTATTTCTTTCGCTCCCTCCATCCTACTTCCTCTTCTTCCTTTTTTTCTTTCTTCCGTTTCTCATGTTATTCTTCCTTTACTTTTTCCTTATTTACCTGTTTTTCCATCAGGCTCATCTTTCTTCAATTTTTCTGACAGTTTTCTCTCTTCGGTTTCAGTTTTCTTTCGCCGATTCATTTATCTTTATTTTCCTTTTTTTCTTTGTTATACACGTTTTCCTCCTGGTTTTATTTTCCTTTCAAGTTTCTCGGCTTTATTACTCGTTTTTTTTATCACTTATTACCTGCTTTTCACATTTTTTCTTTTCACCATTTCAAAATCTTCCGTTTCTCATCTTTCCTTCACTTTCGTTTTTTTTTTTTTCTCCACATCTCTCCTTCCGTTCTCTTCCTCTCCTTGCCAACACTCATTCTCACTTTCCTCTCCCTCCCTCCCTCACTACAATAACGTCACTTTCCTTAGGCTCTTCACACCGAGGAATTCGTTTTCATATACGTAATTCTAGTTATATGCAGACGACTTTATAAAGCTTGATTAAGACCTCTTGTTACCCGGGGGCTCAAAAAGGTGATATTCAAATTTTCTAGTTCGAAAAAATCTTTCCATGGATTATTAAAAATAGAAAAATTAATATGTCGAGATCAAGAATGAAATAAAGATGTCCTGGTACTGAAAGGGTCAAAGCAACAAATACTGCTTCTTTCACTCGCCAGACCCGTTACTCAACATTTCGAGCTCATTTATCTATTTACTATCAGCCTCCTGTCAGACTCTCCATCACTGAGTACATGTAGGGTGGCCGCGACAAAAACACCTGCAAGCTTCTCGGTCGTAACTCATCACCACTCCCTACTACCAACCCAAACCGCCGCCCCCTTCATATTTCTTACAATCTAGCCGTTCCATTTCGCCTTTGTCCTTCTCTCCTTATTTTCCCGTCCACTGTATTATCGTTCAGTCCCTTCTCTGTAATGACGTAATACAGTATTTCGTTTTTGTCTTGCTTCTTTCACACGACTGCAGTCACTGCCGCTGCTGCGAAGTTGAGTTAGACTAGGTAGGCTGCATGGGTTGTCGAAATAGGCTGGGCTAGATTAAACGGGTTACGAAAGATAAGGCTAGTTGTGATTAGGTTAGGCTGAGTTAGGTAAGATTAAGTAAATCTACATAAGTTTAAGTAAGATTAAAGCATGTTATACGGAATGACTGTAGGTTAGGTTAGGGTAGATTAGTTAGGACAAGTTATATTAGGTTAGTGTAAGAAGTTAAGCCTCTCAACCAGTCTATCAGCAGTCTGGTCGGGTCTGCCGCTGCTGTTAGAACGCCCAGTCAGTGCTGCCGCGGTGGGATAATTTCGCAAGAAAAAAAAAAGTTAAAAAAAGTAGTAAAAGTGTGTCCTGACTCAGAGTGTCTGGAAAGGGTGGTTGTGATGCAGCAGATTTGTCTAGCTATTGCTGCATAGCGGTTGACTGCATCTCCTCTGTCTGCTCTACTGTATGCATGTCTTCTTTACGTGTCTAGTCTTTACGTTTGCCTTCTTTACGTATGTCTTCTTTGGGAATATCTTTTATACCTATGTCATCTCTATGTTTGTCGTCTTTGCGTAAGTCTGTTTTATGTACTGTATGTGTTAGCAGGTCTGCTCAACGTATGCTTACTCTTCGTATGTCTTATGTATGTCTTCATGCCATGTCTGCGTGTCTGCTTTACGTATGTTTGCTTTTTGTATGCCTATTTTGCTTATGTCTTTTTAATGTATATCTGCTTTATGTTTTACGTGTGACTGTTTTACGTGTATCTGCTCTACGTATGTCTCCTTTGCATTTGTCTGCTTTAAGTATGTCTGCACCCTGTAGTCTGCTTTATGCATTTCTACTTTACGTTTGTCTTCTTTACGTATGTCTGATCTACGTATTTCTGCTTTATACATGTCTACGTCTGTCATGTTTACATAGGTCTGCTTTACGCGGTTGTTCGAACTATTGCTACGGATCGGTTGACTTTCTTTTTCTTTGTTTTCCGCAATATCCACTGTACAGGAAGCTTTATAAGCAAGGCGAATGATAAACCGGCACTGATTACACTGTGGAATATTTCGCTTTGTAAATCTGTGAACATTGATTTGTGTTTTCTTCCAGCAATCTATTCCGTTCAGATTATTAGCGAAGTTTAGAACTCTAGGGATTAGATTTTGAATTCAATCCCGTATCACCTGGTGGGCGGGGGGGGGGGGGGGCTCCTCATTTGAATACAATAATTAGTCTGTCGTTAGCTAGAACAAAATTAAAAACACGTCCTGTGGCTGAAGGAGTTAATCTATCAATTCATTTTTCTGCTCATTTAATTATTATCAATTTATCAGTTGCCTAACGCAGTATCTACTATATGGTCTTGATAGAAGGACCTCCAGGAGTTTTTGTTCCTGCTTAGCAAGGACCTCTCCTCTCACGATACACCATCTTCCTCTCCATACTCCCAAACCTTACCTCTCCTTCTCCTGCTCAATCCCCTTGCCCCTCTCTAGTTACCCACCTCATTTTCATATCCACTCCTAGTTAGTTTGTCTCTCCATTATCATGTCATGCCAAAGCCACCTGTTTGATTCCCTTTTACTTTATCCACAACAATATCTCCAGACCACTACAAGGCTCCGTCTGACCCAGGCAACCCTACCTCAACCCTCCTACCTAAATTCATAGAGGAGTATTCTCGTCAGCTTATGTGGATTAAAAACACCGTTTCCGTAGCGACTAATTTTTGGTTATTACACCATACTGTTCTATATGTTATCTACTCCCTTTTTTGCTACAGTAACATTGAAGATATACAAGAAACTGATAACTGATTAGAAACAGAAATAAACTGGTAAGGACTATAAGCAAGAAAGCCGCGTTAACCCCATGAACCAGAGGGGGAATCTTGTACTGCTGGTCCTAATCTATTTGTTATCAAAAGCACTCTTATATACAAAATCAACGCCATTATATCAGCTACATGGTATATATCGGTTCAGATAAACTTTTGCTTATAATTAGATGCAGCCCTAATCAGTTCCTTTCTGCTAGGGGGCTCTCCAAAAATGAATAAGCTAGTCTGGGAGCATCGTGGAATAGAAGAAAATGACATCCTGGGGTGGAAGGGATGAACCAAGGGAATACGACTCCGAGAATACACGGGAGGCTACAGGCAGACATGACAGGCCCGGGTATGTCCTACAAGCTAGTCGTCTTGTAGAAAGCAAGCACTGCCACACACACACAAACACAGCCACCACGCACAAACACCACCAAGCACAAACACCACCACCACGCACAAACACCACCAAGCACAAACACCACCACACACACAAACACCACCACACACACAAACGCCGCCACACACACAAACACCACCACACACAAACACCACCACACACACAAACGCCGCTACACACACAAACACCAACCACACACACAAACACCCCACTCACACAAACACCGCCACTCACACAAACAGCCACACACACAAACACCACCATACGCATAAACACCGCCACACACGCAAACACCACCACACACACAAATACCGCCACTCACACGAACACCGCCACATACACAAAAACTGCCACACACACAAGCGCCCTCTTCCTTCAACCCCGCGCTTCTTACACCATAAATACGGTGAGAGGGTAAAAAAAAAAAAAAAAGCTAAATGCCTAGGGAGTACCTGCGGTGGCTGGGACGCTTGAGACGACATTGTGAAGAGGAGGACAATTAGAACAAAGTTAACCCTCTTCCGTCCGAGTTGTGTTTTCAATAGTTATTCTTGCTACCTTCAAACAGTTTTATTTGCCTATAAAAGGCACTTGTAGCGACGTGGTTAGAAACCATTTCTATTAACCTCTTCATAAACTGACTTCTCTTCCTTCGCTTGGAAAAAAAAATGGTGTGTAGGTAGCAAGAAAGAAATCTAAATGCGTTATTGAGTTGAGAGAATCATTTTAATATCACTATGCCATGAATTGTTTGATGGAAGAATAAGATGAATATTTTGAGGAAATTTTATGTTAGGAAGATACGATTCAATGATTTCAGCACGATATTGACCCTTTAAGAGAGGTCTCTCACCAACAGTAAACATCTGTTCCAGATGTAGCTATAATTCTCCCATTCCAACCCCTTAATGGTCAGATCAGCTCTACTTATTATCTGGGATAGCACCAAGAGCTGTTATATTACCTAAGTGGAGATGAGCCATTGGAGCCGAAGAGTATTCCTAGTATGTTAATCCTCATAGCGTGGCGTCAGCTGTAACGTTCTACTTGAGCCAACACTAGACTACTTATTTATGCGATTGTGTGCCATAAGATTATTGCCTTCATTAATACTTCCATGATGACGTAAACTCTAGTGCTGTATATGGGCTAACGCCTGACGGTTCTGTTCACCTGAGTGTCAGCATTGGAACCCGTGAGTGTTACCAGCTTCAGCACAAAGAATGTCATTAACATTTCATTTTTCTTGTTACCAGACGATTTTCTTCTGATTACGAAATATCGAACTGAATGGTTTAGACAGCCCTCACTGACCCGTAAATTACCCGGAGGCTTTCCCAGGCTGAATGTGATGTGGCAGTAGCAAGAACAAGGTACAAAAAAACGTCATCGGAGTGAAGGGATTAATAAAGTGTGGCAAATCCGTTGTCCTTCAGTCACTCCAGTACAATGACTTCTTGTTATTTTATTCCTAACTTCAGATTATTTTATGCCCTTTAAGACAGACAGTTCGAATTAGAAGATTTAGATACAACCTGCCTTCTCTACAAGGAGCTCCCATGAGCTAGTTGAGACAGAAATAATGAAGTAAAAAAAAAAAAAAGACACCTTACTGAAGGAGCTGAGTGAGCGGCGTGTGAAATGTGAAACCTTTTCCAGCCATATCTTTGAGATAAGTAATATTGTCTGGCGGTAGCATGAGCGAGATGGAAACGTTACCTTTTTAAAAATTAGCCCTCTGTATCCGGTGATCTTTTTATGCCTATTCGCGCTCTATCCAGACGACTTTTCCCAACTCAAAAATGGTGTTTCATACTAAAAGGAATAATGATGGCTATAACTAACTCCTCCTTACTATCTCCAAACCATACATCGGTTTAGGGGAGTCGTTTCGATCGGGGGAAAGGGGAAGGAAGATATAGTCGTCATTAACACTCAAGCTCTTATGACTCCCTCTCCGATGAATCAAATCGTCTGAGGGCAGGAATGCAATGCCAGAGATGTTCCAGTCATAAGAGAATAAATAAAATCGTCTGGCGCTAAAAAGAATTCATTACTTGAGTTCCAGCCATGCGAGGGTCAATAGCACCTCCTGACGTTAGCGGTAATACATTGCTAGAATTCCTCCGACGATGAGAGGGGTTAATGGTGCGGGATGTGAAGCCTCTGTCGGCCCTAGCCTTGAGGCAGGGCATGAGAAGGCATTGCTTGGCCTGATCGTTATCGTCGCTATGGGGAGGTGAAGGGGAGACACGAAGGTTGAGTGTGTGTGTGGAAGGGGGGAGAGGGGGTAAGAGGTGGGGGCAGGGGAGATTAGAAGAGAGGGGGTTGCGCTGGTGGAGAGGGAGGAAGGAGGGAGATTAGAGAGAAGGGGGGTAAGAAAGAGAGAAGGAGAGGTAGGGAGTAAGGATGAGAGAGAGAGAGAGAGGTGGGGTGGGGGTGGGAGGAGGAAAAAGGGGTAGTGAGAGAGGAGGAGGAGAGTTCGCCGTCACGCAGGTCGACTCTGAACCCGTTTACCTCAATCCCATAAAAAATGTTGGTAGGAGGAGAGGGACGTGAGCGGGTCTGGCCTGCTCCGAACACTATACCAAAGCGTCTACGTTCACCACACACACACACACACACACACACACACACACACACACACAC